>OZ037777.1:58338731-58428731 GCA_964035525.1 Porites cylindrica | reverse complement strand
AAAACCGCAACAAAAAGATTTCTTAAAATCAATTTTGAATTGGCAATTACCCTTTCTTTCTTATTCTAGCATGTTCCAAGCGTTCAGATAGCAGCGCGCAGGAGAAAAATTCACGAAAAAAAAAAGAGTGGAGACTAGAGGGGAAGAAGGGGAGGGAGCGCTAGTAAACATTCCCTTACAGAGCCCTTTCCGCTCTTAATTGACTGCCGACCGCGTAACTGTGACATGAACTACAAAGTGTTGACAGACTAGACAAGACCCATAAGCTCGTGATATTGTGAAACGTGACCTTTGAGTTAGTTTCAATAAACAACATCACAGGTTTTCCTTCTTCTAAGCAAATCTAATTTCTGCCGCTCTGAGTCAAACATTAAGACGGTCAGTCATGCATACTGGGCAATTATTTCCTGCGGGTTGTTTATGAATTGATTCTAGATGCAGTTAAGTACTGATTTTCTGTGACATCTGTTTGGGCATTAATCTTTTTATTACGGCTAAATAACCTTTCTAATAAGATGTTTTTGCCTTTTTGGGCTTCCATAAATGATCTCACATGCACACCTTCCTTCCACAATGCCGTGTCTTCGTCCATGCCTTCTTCCTGCCGGCTGTTGCTGCTGTTATTCCAAATCGCTTAAGCTTGGTTTCATTATGGCTACGAGAGGAGCAACGATGATCTTCGTGGAAATTGACTCGCCAACTTTTCCTTTGATTACGTTCATTATTCGTGAAAAGAGTAGAAAAATGAAGGTCTCCCACAGCCCGTTGGAAGAATTGCGAAAACGTCCTGGCCTCGGCAAATTTTCTGCTCTTCACGAAAAGATTCCGCATACAGGAAATGCTCGATTGCATTGTTTATAGCAGTTCCGATGTCTGCGTGATTCGATAACAGATGTCTCTCTCACTTCATGTGGTATTCTTCATCAATGTCAGTCATCAGTGCTCGAGTGTTAGCAGAAGGTGTCATAATCGATCAATAAGAGGGTATACTGAAATCTAGTATACCTGAACGACCCTTTGTTACGAATATTTACAGGCGTTCCTTCAATCTTGTCCCCCCTCGTTCCCCCCTCTTTTTTCTCGGGGTACAACTTAACTCGCTCCCCACTGACCGCCGCGCTCTACTATCTAAACGCCTGGAACAGGCTATTCTTATTCATTCGAACACATTGATTCACAACCGTAGCTCCTTCGTAAAAAAAGATTCCAGAGCAAAATGAGCAAAATATGAAGTCTATACCCGTTTTCAGACCAAAACGGCGTTAAAGCCCTACCCTTCTGGGCGGCATACATCTATATGGCTTATATAAAGGAGCACCCCACCCCCCGGTGTCTGAAGGACACGCCTGTAAGACCATCCCCCAAGAGACATTTGACCTGTTCGTACCCCTGGAGAGTTAACAGCTACTCCCCAGCTGTCAAATGCATGGAATTTGAATCTTGGCATGTAGCCTGCGAGCAAGCTCTCCTATTTGGCCAAGCGAAGACTCGTTTTACTTGCCCAAATAGGAGAGCTTGCTCGCAGGCTACTGGGCATGGAGAAAGCTAAACTGCACATACCTGGTTTACATATTTAATCAGCTTATCCAGATTCGTGTACCATAAGTTAGCGTCCTCGTACATAAAATCTGAACCCATCGTCAAAATGATGTGGTTTGTTTTGTAGTGTGAGGCTTGCTCGCATGTTGTTTGAACAAATCTTTCCACTGTGTCCTTGACATTATTATCATTGTTATTAGGGTCATCTCGGATTGGGCTATCATCGCAAAATTGGTCATAACAAAAACCTTTAGGTGGATTGTAACCATTATAAAGTACCCCAGTGAAAATATCAGAATCTTGTCCAAGATTTCTGCTTCCTCTCCAAACCATTTCCATCGTTTGCTGCTTCAGACGAAGGTTTTTGTCAGCGTAATCGATACGGCCAAAGAACAATCCGTCGAATGACATTTGTGCAAAGATTGATGCTTGTTCAGATGAGTGACCGAATGGATCGATTTGCCAGGCTATTCGAGGTCTTGCATCCGATCCAAATGTCTTTTCTACAAAGTTCAGTCCATAAGTCATTTGATCAATAATTGCGTTGTAATGTGTGGCAGCTTCATCGTTCATGCACCAACCTGCGTTTATAAACTCCAGCCTTTTTTCTTGAACAAGTTTCTTCACTTCCGCTCTCATGGCGTCACTTTGTTCGTTCCACCATTTCTCAAAAAATGCAATTTCCACGTAAATAAACCGTCTCGAAGGATTTTCACGTAACTGAGAGATAACGGAATCTAAAATACTCCGTACACATGCTTGTTGAATGTAGTTCTTATGTCCGTAGTAATATTGATCTACAGTTTTCAGCCATCCTACATCATCATGGGTATGCGGTACAAGATGAACCTGAAGTTTTTCTTCATCCTTCACTGTTCCATTAAACCTGCACTCAAAGGCTGAGCCGAGAACAAAAAAGGTTATGAAAAACACAGAGGAAAACATATGGTATCGTAAAATCTTCGGAAAAACTGCCGAAGTATTAGATCAATAAATTTTTTTCAAGAACGAGCGGTTTGTATCCGAACGCAGTTGAGGACTCTGACAGGGGAGTTTTCTCGTGACAAAAGCATGTGACAAACAAAGAAGACTTAGACTTTTCATTACCTACTGACGGGGTCACCAGTTTTTCTTTTCTTTTTTTCTTTCCGGTCATGACCCTCCACAAGCTGATAAGTATGTCTGTCTTGTGGTTATATTCATGAATGATTCTTTGTTATAAAGCCGTGAACTCTCTCCTACAACATTGGACGTGTTCGAACGAGATTGTTAGTCATTCATGGGCCAGCTAAGGTTATGTCCCATGTAGAACTCAAAGACAACCATTTTTTGCCTTCATAGATTTTTTTTGTCTAATGATTTCTTTTCTTTACTCTTACCGACTGTCAAGCGAAAACGATACTATGCGTGAAGACAATAATCATAAACGGTGCCTGGAAGCAGTTCTTTCGAGAGCAGTTTTAAAGCGCTAGTTTCGTTCATAACATATGAAAGTAACTTTTATTTGGGTACTTAAATGTAATGTAGCCAAAAGAAATTGGCAGTATCCAACCAAGTGCCTTAAACTGAATCTGCATACCAAATAAGTGTTCATGTAAAAATGACGATTAAAAACCTTGGTCCTAATGAATTTTGAAATCCTCCTTCAAAACATAACAAACATGATCGTCCAATTGCATTGAGCTCTTATTTACTTTTAATACAGTTAAAATGGTAAAAGCACTCTACACTAAACTTAGCATTCAATTTAATCATAGATTGAGTTGGCAATTCATTTGAAAAGAAAAACCTGTTTTAAGCTTTAGGCTAACAAGTTATTCATACAGGGGGTCTACTGTGGCAAATTTTAGCTGAACAGGTTCTTAATTAAAAACTTTTAGGTTCTGTTTGCCAAATGTGGCTTGGATTATTAACCAACTAATAATTAAGGTTTGAAATACTTTTATTAGGCTCTCGACAGAGTGAGGGAATCCATTTCGAAAGAAACTGTAGTGCTGGGTGGGTAAGACAGTAAGTAGACACAAAATTGTGGTTTTATAAATTGCGTTGATAACTAAGAGGTTAATTTACCACCGTTCATCGTGAGCCTTTTTTTCCAAGTTGAGGAAAAGACAAATAACTGAACTTGTATCCATTTTAGTCATTATTTTTTTACTTGAACACAGATTTTATACAATCAAAGCGTTTATGCAGACGACAAAAACGGACCATCGCAAAATCTGGGACACTCCGCGTTATGAAGCCGTTTTTCGCTGTGTTGACAGAAAACGATCCGAAAAACGTCCACATGTTTCGTTCTGGATTCATTGTTACTAACCATTGGAAAGAACAGGTGGGAGTGAGGTTGCTAGTATGTGACGAGCATGGTGACAAAAAGGTTGCTTCCTTGTTATTTAATGGTCAAGTGGTGTCCACAGACTGATATTCCATTTCACTGCCTGTTGTTCTCCAGTCTCCTCAAGAAATATCGTTGATTATCAACTGGTTATCATGCAACAGTCTGAAGTCAAATCGTGGAAAAAATGTTCGACTCGTCGCTTCGTTGTATCACTTCGTTGCTCCGTCCTGTCGCCTATTCGCCCCAGTGTCGGATAAGTGTAAGCGAAACCGAGTGCGCTATCCCGTGGATAGTGATTTATCCGGTGGATAACGTTATCCACCTTTTGAACAACTGGGGCCTGGGGCCGGTTGCTCGAAGCCTGGTTAGCGCTAACCTTTGGTTAAGAGGTATCAAAATGTATAGGTTTCCATGGTATTTAACGCTGGTTAGCACTAACCATGCTTCGAGCAACCCGGGCCTGGACTTTTTTTAATTCTCAAGATCAAATTTCAGTTCTCCCTGCCGCCGAAATAATTCCCACTGGTTTGGACCGCAAATCAAAACCGCGAGACATACATACTCTAACTTCTAGTTCACAAGAATTTTAGACTCCACACAAATACGCCTAGATTTGACATTTTCAGCGAATTAGAATATATCAGCGCGACAAAAATTGAAAAAACGTGAATTCGTACAGTGACGCTTTTGCTGCCTTCGCCTTCGTTGATGCTAAAGCTCCTTATTGGGGAATTTAAGCAAAGACGTTTTTAAGCGGCGCACGTGAACCGGAAGTGGAACTTCTTCGGCCGTAATTTTGAACAAATTCTTGGGCAAATCGTCTCTATACGAGTAAAGGCATTAGCAAAACAAATTTGGTTGCGTTAAGGTATATCAAAAGAGAGAAACGCTCACTTCGGGTTGACGTGTGTCTTAAAAACGTCGCTGCTTACACTCGGTATCGAGGAAGATACGACAGTTTAATGTTACATTATGTAATTCCCGCAAATTTTCTTATTCATTTATTAAGACTTTCGCTTTTTCCATAATTCAAGCTGCCAAGGATAAAAGCTAAGGGATTTTCAAAGTAAAACACAGATGTTTAATCACTGTAATTACTTATTCATTCACTTTTACAATTTTCATACAAAAGGATTGTGAGGAATTTACGAAACTTTGTAAAAAAAAGCATTATACATTAATAAAGCAAAATGGTAGTTTAGAACTACCAAAAAGCGTTATCTGTGTATTTCAGCCGAACTTAGTTCTTATAATAACGCGACAGTGTGTTGCTGTGACGTTTAATGACAGCTTTAAATGTGCGAATCTGCATGGGTGTCAGATGCACGTTTAAATCAGTGGCCGCCCGTGAAATCATCTTCTTTTTCTTCTTTCCTGCTTCCTTTCTTGTTTTAATATTCCAGTGAAGAGGTTCTTTATCCTTCAGAAGCTGATTTGCAGACAGGTTCATTTCCGTCATGGATTCGATCTCAAAATCAGTAAACAGACCTTCAAGTGAAATGTTAACTGGCTGCGACAGCTTAGCGTCCTCGCCAGCCTCGTACTGATGCTCCACTCGGATCAGCGCTGAGTCGCCCATGGTTTCTAAGGTCAGCAGATGCACGTTAGCGGGTAGCTCACGGTTTAGACCGCTGTGCAAGGAGTTATATTGGCTCGTCCACTTGTTGAACGTGAGGCTGTTGGGCGCGAAAGCAAGCACAGGCTCGAGCAACATCAGCTCGCCAAGTTCACGATGAAGAGCAGCAGAGGACTGAGGCGGCGCTAGAGTTAAGCACAGTTTCCCTCGGACAATCAAGCCCTTACCGGAGATTCCAGACTCGTTCAGGGCCTCGCCTACGCCTCTTAAGTCATCTACAAGCAGACGTCTGTGCAACATGATTTCCATGGAGCCCTCCATAAGGCTGGACCCACCCAGGGAACGATCAGTCAGGACTGTTAACTGTTTAGCGTCGTCCTTGATGTATATTCGACTGTTGACTGGATAATAGTTGCCAGCAACTGGCTCTGTAACGTCCAGCTTCCACGTGGGACGGAAATTTAACTCGCGTTTTTGCATTTCCCTGCCATTTGCGTCAGTATAAAAGAGCTTGGTAGATTTGATATCAGTATCAAAGCGAGTGATCACCTCTTTGCCCCAATTGTCGCGGATGGGAATGGGTCCAACTGTGTACTCAAACTCTGCATGCCGCTGACCAGGGTGAAGTCGAATCACCTGACTGACGAAAGGAGATATTACTTGACGCACTTCCTGCACCAGGGGACCCTTGAAGAGTTCTGTCTTCCGTCCCTGTGAGATTAGGATCGGTTCACTTTTGTTTGGTCTGAAGATGTAGGCTCCGGAGGGCTGCTTGGATTGTTTGTTTCCAATGCTCGCGTTGTACCAGTAGAAAGCCTGTTTCACAGCGGTGGTAACCTTGGAGCTTTTATCGGTCATGCTTACCAAATCACCAGTGTCAGACGTAAACGAAAGCTTAATAAATTCATTCTCGATGGACATTTCATCGGCATCTGCGTAGAACTTTTTCTCTGGAGCTCGGAACAAGTCTTTTAGACGAGACGACGTGGTTGAGTTCACAAAGTAGGTGGCAAAGCCGAGAGCAGGAATTTTGACGTTGAAAATAATTTCAAAGGAAGAGGTACTCGCTTGTTTCTGAATTTTACGGAGCTGTTTCGTGGCGTCAGAGATTGGTAGTATTTGGCTTTTGATCGATTTTCCATGGGGTCCATAAACAGCCATTGCGCTGCTTGCTATCGGAAGTCGAACCACAGTAGTTACGTCACGTGCAATAGGATTATACACCGTCACAGTAAAGGACTTGTTTTGCTCAGTGACGTCACACACGCTGATGTTAAGGTGGTCACAGAACTTCAAATCAGGGGGCTGAGTTCCAGAGTTTTTCACTGTAAATTTGCCGAGGACATCAGCGATCAAGTCCTGCAAACAACACGCAAACAATTAAGGCTTGTTATATGGTCTGCGTACACGTAGTGGTGAAATGATGATGATATTGGTTGTTAATGATGATGGTTTTGACGATTATGGGAAAGATAATAATGATCACGATGATGACGACGATAATGTCGGTGACGTGATGATAATAGGGAGCTTAAGCAACGGTGTTTTTGAGCGACGGACGTCAACCGGAAGTGAACTTTTTGCGTCATTAGGCAGTGGTTTGGTTGAAACTCTCTGGTAAATCGTCTTTATAAGAGAAAAGAAACTTAGCAATACAAATTTGTTAGCGTCAAGGCAGATAAAAAGGGAGAAGGCCTCACTTCCAGTTGACGTGCGTCGCTCAAAAACGTCTTTGCTTAAGCTCCCTACTAATAACAATAGGGTAACATAAAGTAAACTGACCTTCTACATTTATTTTGGATGTTAGAGTTGTATTTCGTCAACTATAAGTGTTGTTTGTCAAAAAAAAAAAAAAAACTGGCCAGCGTAAAGAGATTTATATCAACTAAGTTGGTAAAAAAAAATTTTTAATGAGGGTGAAGAAAACAAGACTGTGATAATGATGATGATACATGTCAATCAACAATTATTCCACGAGCGAACGTTGGATATGAGTTGGCTATAATTATCTCATATCCAACAAGCGCGAGTGGAATAATTGTCTTATTAAAAACGCCTATAAAATATCGAGAATTCTTCCCTACTTTATTTGTAAAAACAACCGATTTTCAGCTTGTTTTAAATTTTGAGCAGACTCGTACAGTTACCATATTTGGAGGGCATGGTATAATGGCTCATATACCATGATGCCTAAGCCAATCAGAGCTCTAGAATTGCATTATCCAATGATTTTTTTTATAATGACGGTTATCATGATAGAAGTTCTGCGGTATTTTTTACAAATCGTTGAATCATAAAAGGCCATAATTGTTGGGAAATGTGTTTAAATAAATTCACGCAAAAATTAATTTAAACTCTTCAAAACAGTAACTTTACAAGTTGTATTTCAAGAGAGCGTTATGACACTCTAACCATACAAGGATCTTTGAACTCCGATCTACGTAGAGACAAAATCTTCAAGGAGAACAGAAAGCTACATAAACCAAGGTGCAGTTAACCGACTTCCTGTTGGTAATAGGCCTGCAAGATGTAACTGGCATTTATTCTCATGAACTGAAATAACCGGCCACAAACATTCTTCAATATTCTTCCACAAAACAGTTTCAGTCAGAGTCTTACACAACAGTGAAAAAACGAAAAAGGTGTTTTAAACAATAAAAGGCCATGATGAAAATGAAACAAACAAAAAAAGAAAAAAGGATTTATATCCCGGTCAGCTCAGTTGGGAGAGCACCGGTCTGCCAAGCGGGATGTCGGCCAGACCAACTACCAAAGTCTTTGAAAATAGGTAAGTTGATACTGGCTTAGCCTGTTCCGGGCGTTCAAATCGTGGGGACAGTGCAAAGAGATGTAAGCAGAAAAAAAAAAATTAACAAGGGGGTGGGGTAGGGGGTAGCAGGGTAAGAGCGTACCCTCCTCTCTCCCTCTTTTCCTGCTTATTTTATTCTTGCTCTCTTCCTTCGCGCCGCGCTCCACTATCGGAACGCCTGGAACAGGCTAATACTGGCTGTGATCATGATTTAACATCTTGTAGACCTCAATTCGGATGAATGCGTTATTGAGTGGTTTTAAATCGGAGGGGACGTAAAAGAACCACACACTAGTGGTCAAAACAAAGGAGGGAAGTTTCTCACATCATCCATAATCATTTTCACACATCATGCATAATCATGGGCTGTGGGTGGGTTGAGTAAGGTCATAAATTGACTGATAGAGGCTGCCAGTAGCTTCCTTGTATGGTGACATCCGAGCTTACTGTTAACATGTAAAGAGGACACGCCTAACATCCTCTCATCCACAACATTTCATTCATTCAGTTTTTACCTTTAAGAAGTTTTTGGCCAAAATTAAATAAAAAAACTAAGAATCATCAGGAGAGTGATTTGACTTTCATACCTGGCATTCAGCAGCACCAATGGCGAGTCGTTTGGCATAATCATCAGCCACGTGCTGTTTGGAAGTACCACTCACAGCATCATGATGTTGAGCTACTCCCATAGCTCGACGCAGAATGTCTGAAGTTGGGCCATTTTTGCCAGTTCCAGATCCGTTGATTAACTCTAGCTGCTTACACACCTGAAATATGTGACAAGCAATATTAAATTACTCCCAGGAATTTTACTGACAAGTGCAGCTGAATTGATATCAAGTAAGCCACACTTATATGACGGCATGCATTTAAAGTCAACCCTAACCCTAGCTAAGTCAAACTTTGAGACTTGAGATAAAAAATAATGTAATTTGATATTTTGCACCATAAAATCATATTGCATGGGGGAGGGGAGGGAGGTTCCACTGCTATTTTGTGCAGCACCTGGTAAAGGTTTGAATGCCAGTAAAACACACCCATCATGCCGCACTCAAAGTAAATTCTTCACTCCCTCGTCAGGCTACCTTATATCTTTCAAATCTTCTTAATTCTTCCAGTCCTTTTTTCTTTGTTCGTCCAAACAGTACTTTACCTTCATATTGGGTGAATTACCAACATTATACACTATGGGGGCACATTATCAGGCAATAACTAACCTGAAGCAAATTGTTGTTGAGTCGAACATATCGTTTAAGTGCTGGTCGGCTGGTAAAATAACCAGTCCAGTAACAGTGTGGACAGTCTGCATATGGAAAGAAGTCATCAGTCTTCAATTCCCATGTCTGATTAGCTTTGTGAAGAGCATCTAAATAAAGCGTTGGTGTGGAGTAGAAAGCATTCACACGGCCGTCCTAAAGGAGAAAACATTACAGTTTTTAATTCTATGCAGAGATCTTTCTTTCTTATTGTTGTTTCCAGGGTACATGTAGCTTGCAATTTTCATACTAGTAGCTGATGGGTTTTACCAGACCACATGTTCTTAGTTGACCAATCAGGTCAAAAATCAGAGTTCAATATCATTAACCATAAAATTACGTAACAATTCACTCCGTATCTGATGACACACAGATTTTTAAAAAATCATTCACAGTGTCAACAATAACTGGTCATATTATTTTGAAAACACTCACATGTGCAATCATTTTCTATGGCTCCACCTACTACATGTAATATGATATGACCTCTGGCTGGGGTTCAAACCATTTACAGGGTAACATGTTCTTTATCAGGTGTATACATTTAAGTGCAACATTTCTGACAAAATTTTATCCCGATCAAAAAATTTCAAAATATAAAGCTTAGCCATCAGTGGCGGATCTAGGGGAGGGGCCTGTTGGGGGCTGCCTCCCCTTGTTTTAGAACCAAACTGAAAAAATTTTTTGGGAGACTAGGCCTCCCCCTCCCTCCCCCCTTATGTAAGGGTCTGGATGACCAGGCCCTCCCCCCTTATCTCAAGGTCTGTATCCGGCATTGGCCATGTACACTATACAGCATTACTTGGGGGTAAATAATATTACGGCTAATATTCCTGTTAAACAGGTGACATCAAGTCACTGATCAGAAACAAAACAACATCACAATCACAGCCACAGGATGAGTAAAAAAACATTTGGATCCAACTTTCACTGTACTAAACACTTCATCATTACACCTTCACATAGCCTCTCATGCAGATGTTCTTAGGGCTTCGTCAGGCATTCTTTCCCCACAAACATCTGCTGAAACAAGCAGTTAAATACCTTCCTCTATGTTCGCAAATATCAGTTGACAATCACCCCCAAATTACCAGAGAATGAATCAGCAGTAAGCGGTTGTTCAGTAAAAGGCCAATCATAAGTAGAAAATAAGGGCAAAATGTGAGTCACTAGTGTAATACATGACCTTAGTATTAAAATACGTACAAAAGTGGAGGCTCTTTATATATTTTTCTTTGTGAAAGTTAGGTTAGATTTGAATTAGATGCCACTTTATCTTAAGGTGTTCTTAAGATTAGGCAACAGCAGGGCAGTATGTCGTAACAAAAATCCTTTTTGTAGTAAAGCTGACTTCTGTTCAGCAAATTTAACCTCAGTGGTAATTTTTCCTATGAGATTTTGGTGGTAGTCTCTAGCATGGAAGCATGTTATCCTCATCAGAAATAACTGAAGAGTTTGTTCTCATAAATCTAGGAGCTTTTCCTTTTTGGAGGATCTTTTCTGAATTCTTGCATCCCAGTTTCTCAAGGGTCCATGCACTTTCCAGAGAAAGTGTGCTGTGATTGGTCTACGTTTTTTAAAGCTCGCTTCAGCAGATCCTTACTTTCTATTAATTTTTAGCTACATTGCCCTTTATAAATGATCCTACAAATTAGCTTTATAAATTACTGTAAAAATCGTCCAGCCTCATGGGTGCATTAACAGGGAACTCAGCTCCTTCCCATACCCATGAATTCACCACTATACCTGTAATTAATCTTGCACAATGATCAAATGAAGGCACCTGTGAAAATTCATTCTTACCTTCTCTAAGTTGATTAAAACACTTAAAAGATCTTCAATTTTCCTTGTCCAAACCATGTTATCAGTGGACTACATATAACTACACTGCACTTATCAGCTGACTAACCACAACAGATGTTTTATATCCACTTGTTTTAACAACTTGTTCCATTTTCAGGGGCAACACATCAGCCTTTGATGCCATTAACAGCAAAGAGTGTAAAATAAATAAAAGATAATAACAGATCAGGCTGAATTTTGTTTTGCTTGGTAAATATAACATTCCAGGCATGATGAAACAAAAAGAAAGAGCGTCAATGTAAGAGAGCAGCTAATATTTGGCTTGGTCTCAGGTTAAATTAAAGAGATAACCATTGTGGAAGAGGTAATTAAAAAAAACAGTTATATCTCACAGTTTAATGCCCTTTGCTGTTGACGACATTCAAAGGCTGAGTTGAAACTAAGTTTGTGAACAACAACACAATTTTATAACTGATAAAAAATGTGGTTACCAAACTTCCATCAAACACTACTCATTTGATAATCAATGGTAAAGAATAAAAAACCTGAAGGGAACAGGTTTGTACCTACATCATTTACATATTTAATCAGCTTATCCAGATTCTTGTACCATAAGTTTGCATTTTCATACATAAAATCTGAACCCATCGTCAAAATGATATGGTTTGTTTTGTAGTGTGAGGCTTGCTCGCATGTTGTTTGAACAAATCTTTCCACTGTGTCCTTGACATTGTTATCATACAAGTTAGGGTCATCTTGGACGGGGTTGTCAGCACAGAATTGATCATAACAAAATCCTTTAGGTGGATTATAACCATTGTAAAGTACCCCAGTGAAAATATCAGAATCTTGTCCAAGATTTCTGCTTCCTCTCCAAACCAGTTCCATTCTTTGCTCCTTCAGACGAAGGTTTTTGTCAGCGTAATCGATACGGCCAAAGAAAAATCCGTCGAATGACATTTGTGCAAAGATTGATGCTTGTTCAGATGAGTGACCGAATGGATCGATATGCCAGGCTATTCGAGGTCTTGCATCCGATCCAAAAGTCTCTTCCACCAAGTTTAGCCCATAAGTCATTTGATCAATAATTGCGTTGTAATGTGTGGCAGCTTCATCGTTCATGCACCAACCTGCGTTTATAAACTCCAGCCTTTTTTCTTGAACTAGTTTCTTCACTTCCGCTCGCATGGCATCGCTTTGTTCGTTCCACCATCGCTCAAAGAAAGCGATTTCCACGTAAATAAACCGCTTTTTACGATCTGCAATTAGCTGAGGGATAACTGAATCTAAAATATACTGTACTCCAGCATGCTGAATAGAATTATTAGATCCGTAGAAATACTCATCCACAGTTTTCAGCCATCCTACATCATCGTGGGTATGTGGTACGAGGTGAACCTGAAGTTTATCTTCGTTCTTCACTTCTCTGTTAAAATTGCATTCAAAGGCTAAGCCAAGAGTACAAATGGCAACAAAAAACACCAAACTGTACATCTTGACGCGATGGAAAAGTGAATCACTGCCCCAACTGTAAAGTCATACGTGAGTCACGAGATATTTTTGTGGACGTATGAACTTATGACAGGCGATGACAGGCGATGACAGGCGCCATAAGGGTCGGGTGGGTCTGGCACTACTAGTGTCCAGTGCCCCGTTTGGTCTATCAAATCTTCTGACGACTACATTTCTTTACTCCATATGCCATATGAAACCACATGGCTCTTGTTTATGCTTAGGGACTGTGCAATAATTATCAGGAGGGGCGCCCTAAAACCGGAGGGGGGGGGGGCCTTAAGTTAAAATAATGGAAAGGAGGGGGGGCTCTACATTAGATTTCTCAAGTGAGTTGAGGGGGGGGGGGGGGTCTTAATTAAATTTCACAAATTCGATAATGAATAAATAAACATTTTCCAAATAGACAGGTGCCACTCCTTTGACTATCCATAATGTCTAAATATTGCATCAACATAAACACATGCTTTAACTTATTTAGAATGTCAACATATGATATATTGAAAGAATCGTTCATGCACAGAAGTCACAAATCACGTTGTGAGCTTTGCCAATAAAACATTTGGCATTTAAGAGGTCCCGCAGACATGCCAGGTCTGTTCTTGATTTAAACAGCGGGAGGGTTTCTAGGTCTACAGTTTCTAGCTGAGGAATGCCACATGCTTCTGTTTCATAGTTGTCATCAATGGGTTCACCTCCCAAAGACCGAAAAATTATACAGGTTCGGGTCCTACGGCTTTCTGAGGCAGCAATCCTCTTCTTCTCCCTTTTTTCTTCTGTTCCTTCTTTTTTCTTGATTTGGATGCTTTAGATTTGGCACTAATAGGAAATGTCGCTTTATATTTAGCCATCACCCTATCCAGGTCTTCTAAAAGACGCAGATGACGTGAATGACTTTATTTGATTGACGTGAATGCCTTCATAGAGCACCAAAAATTCCTTGCAATGAAAGCAAAAAAACGGGCAACGGAAAGGAACAAACTTCCAGACATTAATTGGTCTCACGAGGTTGAAGTCAATTCGCTGTCTGCAAGTAAACTGAAACTCTACCTAAAGGAACACGGTTTACCCGTCAGCGGAGGGAAAGCAGCACTCGTAGCTCGTGTTCTAGGTGTTGGGGAAGGTCAAGGTAAAGAAAACCCGGATGAGCAGCAATCTAGCAGTTCCGAAGACCAAGAAGATAATGAACAATCAGACGATTCGGAAATTGACGATTATGAAGAACAAAGTTTCGAGGTGCTCTTCATCCCTGACGACGCAGTGGAATGCGTTGCAGTACGGTGAATAAAGGTACGGGTTAGAGAGAGGGGCGGGGGGACATCATAATTTTGAGAGAACGTGCGGGGGGGTCAGAGCTAATCTTGACGCTGCTGGAGGGGGAACCTATCTAATTTTTCCTTTGGTGAAGCTCATTTTAGGACCCCCCCTTCCTGATAATTATTGCACAGTCCCTTACTTTAACTGATCAAGTTATTAAACTGAAATTTCTGGATATTTAAAGAGTATACTATTAGTTGTAGTTGCAATAAGTATGTATCGCCGTAACTTGAATTTGAGTTTAACACCACTTGATTGTGACATTGGTTATTGGTTCGCATTGAAAAGTCCTTGAAAAAGCATCTTGTCCTCGAAAAGTCCTTGAAAATTGAAAAATTGTGGGATATCCTTAAAAAGTCCTTGAGTTTTCCACAGAGGTCCTTGAATATTTTTGAAAGCTCTTTCAATAAAAATAACCTTTGTTAAAAAAGTGTTTTGCCCAAAGGAAAGATTGAAAGCACAGCAGTACGTAAATTTTCTTGGTGATCATGAAAGTGTGTTTTCTCATGATTCCAATGTTCCCTGCATAGTTCATTTTCCGTTATTTGAAGTACCCTAGGAACCGTGCCTTCCTGGGAGAAGGTATTGCAATACTGAGTAAACCCCCTTCCACGTACGAATTTGAGAGATCTTTACTTCGCGTCATTCTATGTCAAAGTATAGGAAAAAGAAGTCCTTGAAAAGTCCTTGTTTTTCCCCCCAAAATTCTGTATAAACCATGTCAGTGAACGGGAAGTAACAGCATCAGCACAGGAAACACAAACACCGGAAGCGCTCACGGCTGTAGCTAGAACCAGTTACATACCTTGAGTGATCGAGTAACCATTACGAGTAGTCCCTCACTTTCCTTGGCCGGGATAGTTGAGTGAGCGAAATACTCGGGCGCCCGTGAAAATCGTCGTGCCACATGGAGAGGTGAGACGCAGAGGGAGGAGCGATTTTCCATCCGCGTGTTACCTTTCTACGCACGAGCAGTCAATCAAAAGGTCTGGAACGAGGCTGAAAACGGAGAGCGAGACTGGGGAGAGAGGCTAAAAACCTCGCCTCACACGCCTTACGGGCGTTTGAGGCTCTCGCGCTTAGCGCCACGCTTTACCGATATCTTTACTGATTTTGAGAAAAAACCGACCGTTTTGCAGTCGATAGAACAGGCCACGGACCCATTTTGTAGGTTCTCCTTTCTTTGCCATTGCGCCATTTTAACCTTCTTGTCCCGTTCCTTTTTCACTGACGAGCTCAAACATCAGTGAATGGACTAACGGGGGTACACAGAGATCAAGCAGTATATTTGAACTCTCCCACTTCATTGAAGCATTTGGGATACTGATTTTTCATGGCCTTATGGTCTGCTCCTTGGGAACGTTTTCCTGAATAGAAAAGTTAAATGCCAACTGCGTCAAGTCAGTGGAAATTAACCAGAAGGCCCATGACGGCTGGGCGTGGGGATATTTGTGACGTAGAAGGATGCTCGAGGGCTTTCCCATCTGAAGGAACAAGGTATGATAAAATCGTCCTGATACTTGATTTTTGAGGAGACGAGGCAGTTAGGGTAAAATCTGATGCTGACAAGTAACCAGGTCTGAGGTTTTCATGATAATCTAGGTTATGCAGACGCATTTGACGATAGGGCCTTATTGCGATTATCCCACAGGGCGATCATGTAAATCAGATATTAGTACTTTACTATTATTTAGTATGTACTTTTAAACTGATGATTCCTCGTATATAAATAAATGAATAACAAAACTGAATAAGAAAAATAATAAATGCACTAGAGAATGAGTGGCCATATGCACTGGGTGTCAAGTTTGACTTCAAAGAAGACGTTCTTGCGGGCGTACTATGGCAGGCTTAAATTAATTGATACGAACTTTATCTCTCTGAGGATTAGACCGTCTGTTTGAGAATCAGTTATGGTGATAGATTCTAGAACAATCGACTCAAATGCTGCTAGTTTGTTGATTAAGGGTGAGGCCTGATTACTTGTTTTTTCTACAGAGTGAAATCGTTGTCTTCGGACTTTTGATCTGCAGATGTCACTGGCAAAATGGTTTGGCTTCCGCGCAGCACAAACATATCTGTCCACGTGCTGGGGGCCGTTAGAATTAAAAGATTAGTATCATTAACAGAAAGCTGAGAATCACTGATAATTCACCCACATTTTCAACTGACTTATTAGTAAGTTATCAATACGTTACTCATTGTGAAGTAAAAAGTCAAGTAGTAGTAGTAGTATTTTATTTTTCCACAGAAGAAACAAGTTTATAGATAAGAATAATTGAGAAATAAAAAGAAAATGGGCAAAATAGTTGAAAAAATACAGTAGATTCTTAATTGCCATTAAACAAAAACAAAAAAGATAACACACAATAAGCAAGTAAAATACAACTGGTCAAAAATTATTCACAGACACATGAAAGCAGAATATTTATGTACATAAATTAGTATGAGTAGATTAAGCAACTAAGTCAATCTAGCATTTAGTACTGGGATAAGTAATGATTGTAGGCCTAGCTCGGATGGAAAATGCCTTCCAATAAAACTGGGAGAGAACTTTCTAATGTTTGTTCTGAAAAGGGGAATATAGACTTGTTCTGCAAAGGAAATTACACGTAGATTAGCTTTCATGGTTGTTCTGATACAGAAAAGCGTAATTATAGAATTGGACGGTTCGGAATAACATAAGAGATAAAAAAAGAAATTTAACATCGTCAGGAAATTTCAAAATGCCTAGATTTACATAGTGGGGGGTAATATTATCCATAGTCAGAACATCATTAATTATTAATAATTGCTCTATTCTGAAGTTTAACTACATCATGAATACGAATATAATAGTTGTTGCCCCACAGTTTAGATGACTAAGAGATGGCAGATACTTTAAGACACTTGATGCAGTCTCACACAGTAATTAGGACGGGTAAGACCTTTTATTTGTTGCAATCTGCAAGGATATTTACTCTGCTCCACTAGTGATTATCAATAATGTAATGTGCCATTTTTGAGGAGGGAGGTATCCTTCACTTGCGCCTCCTTAGTCATCGCAGCAAAAGAAAGGGTCGTACATGTAACGATGTTAATTTATGCATGTTAAGTTAATTTATACAGTTTAGTTTACATCCGGGATCCGGCATGTTTTGCGCGCTCTTCGCTTGTTGATGTACACTCGGCTTACAAGATTAAAACGGTGTGTTAAAGTGCTCTGGTGTTCCGTTATCCGTCTTAGCGAATACGTTACATGGTGTCAGAAGTGAAAACTAGTTTCTGCAATTGGTGCTGTCGAGGGATTATCGCTCAGCGAACAGGAAAGTGTTCTGGAGAGAGATTTGTTCGCACACACGTGGTCGACCAACTCTGATCTGCGAACTGATACTGCCGTGTTTGGCGCTCGCCATTCATAACCTTCTTCACAACGAATAGCGGAAGACAACGGTGACTGGAATCGTTTTGTGTTTTCGAAAGGAAATCTCTGCTGAAGGAATCTAGCTAACTTCAAATTACTCAGTATGCCACCGAAACCCGAAGATAGCGGCGCGTCTGTGCAAGTACAAGAAGCCGTCGCACAACCAAATCTGGTACAAATCCCGATAAACATCCCATTGCCCTCAAAGTTAGAGCTCACAGGAAACTTGGCGACGAACTGGAAGAAATTCCACCGTGATTAGAACAACTACGAAACAGCTGCACGTCTAAAAGACCCTGAACACCCTGCTGTAAATAAATCGCTGAGAACTGCCACACTGCTAACCTGTATTGGCTCAGATGCTCTAGATGTGTACGAAGGCTTAGAATTCGAGACTGAAGACGATAAGAAGGACATTGATATTGTTCTCCAAAAGCTACAGCGTTATTGTATCGGAGAGACAAACGAAATCTACGAGAGATACCGATTTAACAAGAGAGACCAAGAACCAAACGAGTCTTTGGATGCTTACGTCACGGCCTTGCGCACGTTGGCGAAGACGTGTAACTTCGGAGTGTTAGAGAACAGTCTAATTAGAGACAGGATTGTCATCGGAGTAAGAGACAATCAAGCTCGCAAGAAGCTCCTACAAGTCTCCAAACTCACATTGAAGGAATGCATTGATATCTGTAGATCCTATGAGACCTCAAGCCAACAACTGAAAGAAATTAATCAGGAGGAAGTCAGCGCCATTAGTCAGTCTCATGAAAAGAAACCTAGAGAAATTCGCTGCAAGTTCTGCGCCAAAACGCATGTCTGGAACAAGCTTAAATGTCCTGCATGGGGGAAGACTTGCTCTAATTGTGGCATTCCAAACGACTTTGCGGTGGCCTGCAAAAACAAACCGCCTCCACCCAGTTCGGCCACATCCTCTAAACCTCCCACACCGAGACACGTCCGCAAGCCAGTACATGCAGTGGAGGATTCTGACTTTGACGAATATGTCGCCTGTGTTGATGTCAAGGAGCACGTCTGTGCGGTGGAAAATCCTGATCGTAAAGACAAACTGCTTGCGGTAATGCTATTAAATGGTCATAGAGTTCCCATTCCAACTGGACACTGGTGCAACAGTGAACATCTTACCTGAAGAGTCTTTCAAAGAGGTATATGGTGAAGGCAGCCTATCCCTGCTGGACAATGCGGACGTAACTCTTGTTATGTACAACAAAACTGAGGAGAAGCCGATTGGCAAGAAACGTGTCCAAGTTGTGAATCCCAGAAATGGAAGAAAATACAGTGTGGAATTTGTAGTTGTAAAAGGAAAAGGCAAGCCTCTGCTTGGCTTACGAGCCAGTGAGCAAATGCAACTCATCTCTGTGGTCCGACAAAACATCATGGCTATTCAGTCTGAAGAGCCTTCGCAGAGCAAAACACCACTTACAGCAGAATCTATCCTCAAAGAACATGCTGATGTATTCAGGGGAGAAGGAAAGTTAGAAGGTGATCTCCACCTTGAAATTGACCCGAACGTACCGCCAGTTCAACTCCCAACAAGAAAGGTGCCAATCGCCATTAAAGAAAAGCTAAAAGAGGAACTGGATCGTTTGGAAGGCCTTAACATCATCACACCAGTAAATGTTCCAACCTCCTGGATATCAGCAACCGTAGTCACTTTGAAGAAAAATGGCAATGTCCGACTGTGTGTGGACCCCAAACCACTTAACCAAGCCCTTAAACGCAATCACTACCCGCTGCCGACAATCGAAGATGTTCTTCCTGAGCTCTCAAATGCGAGGTGCTTTACTGTGTTAGATGCCAAAAATGGGTTCTGGCACGTGTCCTTGGACGAGGAGAGCAGCTATGCAACCACATTTGGTACTCCGTGGGGAAGATACAGATGGCTCCGAATGCCATTCGGCATCTCACCAGCCCCTGAAGAATTCCAGCGAAGACTGGATCAGGCATTAGCAGGACTGAACGGATGCAAAGCGATCGCTGATGACATCCTCGTATTTGGATGCGGAGCTGATGATGATGAAGCGGTAAGAGACCATGATGAAAAACTCATTGCTCTTCTTCAACGCTGCCGAGATAAAGGCGTAAAGCTGAACAGGGAAAAGCTGCAGCTAAGGCTCAAGGAAGTCGCGTACATGGGCCATGTGCTCTCCGCTGACGGGCTACAACCTGACCCTGAGAAAGTCAAGGCAATCAGAGAGATGCCAACACCAACTGACAAACAGAGCATCCAACGCCCCTTAGGGATGACTAACTACCTGCAGAAGTTTGCCCCGAGACTTTCAGAGATCACGACTCCCCTACGTGAGCTCACTAAGAACGACAACGAGTTCCTTTGGGATGACCAAGTTCATGGTGCAGCCCTGGAAGAGACGAAGAGGATCCTTTCTACAACTCCAGTCCTAAAATACTTCGACCCAGGTGCCACGTCCACACTACAGTGCGATGCCTCTATGCATGGCCTGGGAGCATGTCTAATGCAAGATGGACATCCAGTCGCATATGCGTCCAGGTCCCTGACCCCCACAGAGGTCCAGTATGCACAAATCGAAAAGGAACTATTGGCCATAGTATTCGCAATGGAGAAGTTTGAAACCTACCTGTATGGTAGGAAAGTGCTGGTTGAATCTGACCACAAGCCTTTGGAAGCGATCTTCAAGAAAAGCCTCCTAAGCGCACCAAAAAGGCTACAACGCATGCTTCTTAGACTCCAACGCTACGAGTTTGAAGTTTCTTACAAAAGGGGACCCTCCCTGCTTATGGCTGATCCCCTGAGTCGTGCGTATCTGTCGCTTAAAGAAGCCCCTGAGGATCAGGAAGACGTCATGACAGTCTCAGAAACAAGGTCGCCAACAGAGATAGAAGCAGAGCAAGTAAACATGCTACAGTATCTTCCAGTGAAAGATGAAACCCTCTGTCAAATCCAAAACCTTACTCAAGAAGATGCTATTCTCAAGACCCTCGCTGGCGTCATTAAACAAGGCTGGCCAGAAAGTAAGCTCCGTCTCCCAACGGAAGTTCAAGAGTACTTTCCTTTCAAAGAATAGCTCACACTTCAAAACGGAGTTATTTTCAAGGGAGACCGTGTTGTCATACCATTCCAAATGAGAGCGGAGCTCAAAAGGAAGCTACACTCCAGTCATCTGGGAGTACAGGCATGCCAGAGACGAGCAAGGGAAGCTTTCTACTGGCCTGGCATGTACAAGGAGATTGAAGAATATGTCTCCCAGTGTGCAGTCTGCAATACATACCACCAAGGGCAGCAGAGGGAGCCCATGATCTCACACCCAGTACCATCAAGACCGTGGCAAGTCCTTGCTGTTGACCTCTTTGAGCTCCGGGGCCAGGACTACCTTGTCACTACTGACTATTACTCAAATTTCTTTGAGGTCGACAAGCTTGTTACTAAGACATCGAAAGAAGTAATTGAAAAGCTCAAGCCTCATATGGCCAGACATGGAATTCCGGACAAGATAGTAAGCGATAATGGCCCCCAGTTCAGCTCGCAGGAGTTTAAGAAGTTCAAAGACTTACATGAGTTTGATCATGTTACAAGCTCTCCCACTTACCCGCAGTCAAATGGCAAAGCGGAAAACGCGGTAAAGACTGCGCAGCGAATCATGCTTAAGGCCTTAGAGGCTGGCAGTGACCCTTACTTGGGATTCCTTGACTTCCGCAACACCCCCACTGAAGGACTAGGAACATCTCCAGCGCAGCGTCTCTTTGGCCGCCGTACCAAAACACTCCTGCCTACCGCTGGCAGACTCCTGACACAACCTGAATTTGACACCACGTCCCAGCTTCTTCATGCTCAGAAGAACAAACAAGCCTTCTATTACAACAATGGCACTAAAGAACTCCGGCCACTTGAACCAGGGAGCACCGTTCGTATCCATCCACCCAAGTATAGGCATCAATGGACACAAGCAACGGTTGACAAACAAGTTGGTGTACGTTCGTACCAAGTAATTACTGACGACGGAAGGGTGTATCGCAGGAACCGCCGACACCTGCGTCTCACAGCTGAAGTTTCAAAACAATCACTTCCTGACATTGAGGTATCTAGCTCCGATCCTGGTCCCCTGCCCCTGACCAACGTTGAACAGGTACCACCAGTAGCTGAATCAATGCCCCAAGAGGTGGCCAAGCCACAAGCAGCACCAGGCCCTCCACCTGATGACATACCAAGTCCTGAAAGATGCAGCTCCCGGGGAAGAGTCCTACGAAGACCAGCATACCTCAGTGACTATGCATGCTGACACTTTTTCCACGTCGTTTATGTTCTTCGAACAATCATTATAGGAAACAATTCACGTTTTTCTTTCTCTACTCTTTCGTCTTTCGAATAACGAAGGGAGATGTAACGATGTTAATTTATGCATGTTAAGTTCATTTATACAGTTTAGTTTACATCCGGGATCCGGCATGTTTTGCGCGCTCTTCGCTTGTTGATGTACACTCGGCTTACAAGATTAAAACGTTGTGTTTGAGTGCTCTGGTGTTCCGTCATCCGTCTTAGCGAATACGTTACAGTACACAGTCTTCGCACCAAACTGATTCTCGCTCCTTTTACTGACCCTTTTGGTAGCACCTGTTTTTAACACTATTTAGTTGTGCTACGGCAAGCAGTAAGCACTGAAATTGGTTCATTCGGTGCGCGTTCTGAATGTCTTCTCTTCTCTGTTCACGTCTCTGGGTAGAAAAGAGGCAGGTTCAAAACATCCGGAGATGTTCGCCCCCTTTCCACAGCAAAAAGACATGGTCGTCCTGAGAGGTGTGCATTTGCGTTATCCATATATATTTTTCGTTAATGTTTTTTAGCACGATATTGTCGAATAGCATATGATGTCACAGAGGAAGTAGTTTGACTATGTTAAATTGTATTGAACTTAAAATGTTTATACTTACCCTTTTGACGTACTTGATGAGTTTGTCGAGGTTTTTGTACCAGGTGTTGGCATTCTCGTAATGAAAGTCCTCGCCCATGGTCATAAGGATCTGGTTAGTCTTATAGTGTGCAGCTTGGTCATTTGCTGCCTTTACAAATCTTTCCACAGTTTCATTGACATTGTAATCAAAGAGATTTGGATCATCTTGTATTGGGATTGCGTATTTCCAGGACTGGTCATAATTAAACCCTTGTGGAGGCGCATAGTTGTTATATAGAACCCCAGTGAAAATTTCAGAATCTTGTCCGAGATTTTTGCTTCCTCTCCAAACCATTTCCATTCTTTGCTGCTTCAGACGAAGGTTTTTGTCGGCGTAATCGACGCGACCTAAGAAAAATCCATCGAATGACATTTGAGCAAAGATTGATGCTTGTTCAGATGAGTGACCGAATGGATCGATATGCCAGGCTATTCGAGGTCTTGCATCCGATCCAAATGTCTTTTCCACAAAATTCAGTCCATAAGTCATTTGATCAATAATTGCGTTGTAATGTGTGGCAGCTTCATCGTTCATACACCAACCTGCGTTTATGAACTCTAACCTTTTTCCTTGAACAAGTTTATACACTTCCGCTTGCATGGCATCGCTTTGTTCGTTCCACCATCGCTCAAAGAAAGCGATTTCCACGTAAATAAACCGCTTTTTACGATCTGCAATTAGCTGAGGGATAACTGAATCTAAAATATACTGTACTCCAGCATGCTGAATAGAATTATTAGATCCGTAAAAATACTCATCCACAGTTTTCAGCCATCCTACATCATCGTGGGTATGTGGCACGAGATGAACCTGAAGTTTATCCACTCCATTAGAATCGGTGGGATGAAAACTAGAGCTGAGATGAACCGCCACTAGCAGGAAAAATAGAGCAGACATTATAGTATTTTTCCCTTTCGTGCCAGTATTCAGATACCTGTTTTCTTAGTCACAAAATCACGTGCCTAATAAATAGGTAACGCCAGCGCATTTAAGGGTTCTCAATTTCGCTATCATTATTTACTTAAATAACAAACAAACAAATAACAAAAAACAATGCCGAAACCTAAGCAAATGTAATCTTGAATACCTAAAACTCGTGTGGTGAAACTAAACTTAAAAAAAGGAAGACGGACACCTTAAATTTATTTTTCTTTCGGTTTGCAATTACATTTATGTATATGTTTCAGCGCCCCATAACCTCACTTGAGAATCCCGAACCAACTTTTCGCTTAATCCTTTAATCCCGGTCATTATATTTTAGCTTTATCCTGCATTCCGTTCTTACTTACAATGCCGCGGAATATCACCCCCATTTTGCTTGATAATTTAAAATGCTGAATCCCGTCCTTGAAATAAGGGAAATCCCGGATACCTAAAAACCTATTGGGGACCCTGGAGTCTGGCAATGAAGTGTTGTTTTTAAAAGAGTTAAAGAAGTCAAATGTGGGAGACTCATTTACGTAAAAAGAAATTAACAAGCGATCAAGCAGCACATGGAGGAAACCCGTGAGACCAGGCATTTTACAATAAATGAAACTGCCTGCTACGATTTTACCGAAAAACTCATGGGTAACGCTTTTGGGACGAATTATACACACATCATGACACACATTTAACAATCTTGTTTACTTTACGAGACCAGTAGGTGAAAAGAAAACTCGAAAAAAAACTGAAGAGAGTCCGCCAAGTAAGTCCGAGTAAGGATGACGTAACTGATTCAAGTGAGGATATTTCTGATCCCGATTGTTGTGATTTGGGGCTGTGTTTTGATTGGCTACTCGTGGTATAGGTCTGGGTGGCGAGGGTAACTGCCGCTTAACTGCCAGCTGCTGTTAACAAGCTAATTACTCCTGTGAGCTGGATTTTGACATCCGAGTGGTTTTTTTGTAGTCGACAATCAGCTCAGGGAATCAGCAGGACCGTGACCCGACCCGTGACTTCGTCTGGGTCAATATACAGAACATACAGCACAACTGCCAGCCCCAGAGAGTATCCAGCCCCAGAAAGCCTGAATGTAACGCAGCTAACTAGCCTGCGTAGCAAGCGCTTCCTCGCGAGTTCGTCGAGAAAGTTGGGACGAGAGCAGAAAAAAAGAAGGAATGACGGGGGAGGGGGAGGGGAATGAAGGAACTCAACCTTTTTTTTTTTTTGTTCCCGCTCTAACTTTCGCCCAGTAACTCGATTGGAAACGCTTGCTACGCTGGCTAACAGTATCACCCACTCATCACCCTGCCTATTACCAAAATTTAAAGTTACCAGCAGTAGTTTGTCCTCGCTCATCGCCCCCACCCCCCTCCCCACACACCCCCAAGGTGGCGATGAGCGAGCAAAGAAAAAAACGGTGGAAAAACGTCTGTTTTCGCGGGCTAAACTTCACTGAAACGCTGAAAGTTGCCTATTTTCTACACAGTTGACTGTAACTGCAAATGTCAGAAATGTTGCTTTATTAAAATTAGGTAGATCAGATACCTGCGATGCCGAGAACAGTGCTACAATAGCGTTGTCTGGGTTGTCCCTCCATCCGTGGTCCTGCTACGATACTGTCCTGAGTGTCCATCGACCGATACACAGGACTGACAGGCGCTATTCACGCGATGAGCGCGCTGATATAGCGCACGCGTACGCGTAACCGGTAAGCCTGGTACCCTCAGAAAAGGGTCGTTGGGTTTTAAAGGAGTTGTGTGAAATTTTCGCTAATGAGACTGTCAGCCGGGTTTAAAAATTTTGCTCTATTCTTAGTTTACGAAAGGTACGAAATTTCTAGGTGCCGAAATCAGAATCTAGAGATTACTACGAAAGCTACGAAATTTCTAGGTGATCTAGAGATTACTACAAAATCCGAAATTCTTAGGTTAACAAACCACACAAATCCTAGCCTGTTCTAGGCTCCAAGATGGTGGTGGAAAAGTCGGTCAGTAATAAGAAAGGCGAAAAACGCGCGGGGCTGGGGAGAGACCGCCCCCTTTCCCAAGTCATGCGCGTCTTATTTTCGCTTTGCTCGTTTTAATACGTTCCCACTATACTATCTGAGAGCCTGGCACAGGCTACACAAATCCCGAAACTCTGAGCCCAACGACAACTGTTCTTGGGCTCCCGAAAATTTTAGCCATTCTAGAGGGCTCCGAACAGATATTTCCCCGAAAACGGTCGTTGGGTGCCCCTGCTGATTGAACAGTAGCTAACAATAAAATCAGAGAAAATTAGGAATTCAAGGCCAATATTAAACCGAAACATCGAAACATGGAAGAATCGTAAAATTGGAAATAAGTGAGATTAGAAGTAATGCATTTGCAGACGACATAGCGTTGATACTCGACCACATTGATGATCGAAGCACAGATTCTGTTACTAAGTAGAGAATGAAGCTGTAGATGTCGGACTACACTCTAAATGCAGCTAAAACTCACGCAATCTTCTAGCGCTCGACCAAACTAACAACTAAAAGCAAAAATTTCACCATTATTCCATTATCACTAATCGCACCCTTAATTTTTGGTTCTAAGAGTAACTCTAGTGATCAGCTTGATCAGCTTTCCACACAAACCAAAGGCTGGTTAAACTTTAAAGGGTGAATGACAGGCTTGATACCGGAAGTCTCGGAAGCCACAAAGTTTATAAAAAAACCTCAATGCGTGATGGTTAAAACCACATCGCATAAAGACGATCTAAACATGACGCTTGATAACGGAACTGCACTATTTGATTATGTACCACCTTACATAGTAACAGAAAAAAAAACATAATATAATCAGAAACGTCCGCATCAGGTACAAAATGGTGGACACAATTGGTGCACAATGAAGTAACCACACCGCATCATGATATAGACATATGAATCACGTATTTGATCAAACTCTGTCACGAAGAAGGACAAGATTTCACGAGAGTTGACAAAGCCACGGCATATATTAAATAATATACCTGAAATGCAACGTAATACCAACAGTATGGATTCATTACAAACCTTTGGTCTTTTTTTCTGTTAAAGGAAAAAAAAAGAGCTTGTTTGTAATGAATGTGATTAAAGAGCACTTGAGAGCTCTCGAGAGTGAAATGCGGAGGATCTGGTGGTGCCACGGAGCAGCACGTGTAAGGTAATAAAAAATAGAAAAGTTGATTGTTGTGTCAAGTACACTTCAATCAATATCGCCCCCATTTTGAAATTACGACGTAAGCAAAAGATTTTATGCGGTAAGAATGAAAGGAATTTCACAACATAAGACTGAAGGAATTATCAGAGACTGTTTTCTAATAGTCTGATACTCAGTTTTAAAATTTTCAAGTTGACCGAGGGAGTTAACAAGTTATTAGGCGTTGGTCTCGGTCTTTTTTGGTGTGAGAACTATTCTTGTGTTTTATTCGTCCAAATGTCCCAGGAGGTTTTTCTGTGGGTATTTATGAGGTTTACCCCTTTCCTCATGTTCTATGGTGATTTCTTTAGTTTGTTCTTATTGAAACAGGTGAAATTCAAAGTTGTTAGAGGGTTTGTGTCACAAGTACTACATGGGATTGAAAATAATCTATTCGCCATTCGATTAATCATTGATCGCATCGCTGAATTTCAAGGTTCTCAGCAAAATCTCGTTACGTGTCTTAAGTTAATCACAGAACTGCAACTGTCGCATCCGCATTGTTTTGGATGCGTGGGATCGGTCACGTAGATTATATTTCAAAGAAATGGAAATTTTAGTGAACGATCGAATTAAACACGGCGGTAATGGTAAAGGAAGATCGCCCGCAGTCCGTCGCGAAGAACACGCTACCGAGTATTAAATTGTTCCTATAAAGAAGGCTCTGCCAAGGCAGCCTAAGTCCATTTTGCTACATTTTCCAGTTACTCCTCTATTCTCGCTATTGAACTTAACGTTTGCGAAGAAATTTCAAAAAAAAAAAAAAAATTCAGAGTTACGTGACATGAAATGAGGCATAGCAAGCGTTAAAAAGTGAAACCTGTATCAAGGGGAATCCATATTAAGTGTGGACGAATGGTTCAGTTTGCAATTGTTTCAAACGTTTCTTCCCGGCCATGTTTTCTGTAAAACAAACCTATGTTTAACGGACACCTCTGTTAAGGTGCACCAGCCAAGGACCCGTGGCTTTCCGCTTAATAAAAACAAGAGGGAAACTTTGATTAATACCGTAAGACTGCACCGTTTTCAAAAACCCTAATTACAATCCTTGCCTTCTTCTGTATTTGCTGTGTTTCCTATCCATGTTTTAAAGTTGTTGCGAGGTTTATTTTACAGAAGTTGATTTTTTAAATACATTGTCTGTAATTTTTATTTCAGCGCTGTACAAAAAATTACAGAAAAAAATATAGGGGAAGCACATTCAATAATAAAATTCCATCTGGGAGTAATCTTGTCCAGAGTTACTCTGTAACATTTTTAAGTCAAGTTGTATGTCAGATTTTTCTTTTTAGCCGTGAATTTTCACACAAACCTTTAATTCTCCGCTTTTTTAGTCAGGATACGGTTGCTTGAAACAGGATTAAGATAACGCAGAATAAGCCCAACATTAGACTTCAAATCTGCACGCTCACAAAGCAATTCCTTGTTATTACTTTTGTTTACAAGTTGATGTCTGGACGCTCTTGAATGACGAGAGAAAATTTATTGAAGAAACGATTTTGAATCAAATAAATTTGAACAAGGATCAAGATTTAACCCCGGGTTAGCGATAACCGCCCTTCAGACAACTGGAGCCTGATCAGTCCGCCCTGCGCTCAAAAACGTTAATTGTCAGCCTCAACGTTCTTATTTTAAGGACAGCAACGATGCAAAAATATAACCTTTTTTTTAGCAGTTTCATCTGATTTCAGTTTGTCGGTTTTCAATGAATATTGATTTATTTGTCATCTAACTTTTCAGCAAGCTAGGCCTCGGCCGACCTGTGCTAAACTTTTGGTGTGGCTTAGTGAACTGGGCTTGAACTGGCCGGCCGGACCATTACTGGACCAGTCATTTTGACAATGAAATCGGCTTTTTTCCAGGGCTTTTGCTGAAAAACCATCTCCTTCCTGCGCACTATTTAGGATTTTACCGATCTGGCTGGAGAGTTTTGATAAATAGTTAAATTGTCATTACGAAGGGAAGGGTCTGGCCGGTCAGTTCTGAAAATGAAGCGCCCTAAGGCAAGTGACTAGGGGTCTTGGTTTGGTTCAGCTCCACCTAAACCAAGTTAATGTAGTCGAATTCAAATCATGGCTGTAGGCAACTAACTTAGAAAGAATTTTTCTCTTTCTGGTTAGTGTTCGCTAAGGAAACTAAAACTCTTGACTTCTCAGGAAGCCAAAAAAAAAAACAAAAAAACAAAAGAAATAGAAAACGAAAATGGAAAGTTCGTTTCCTCTCTAACTCACGTTGCTAAGTTAATATTGTATTAGTACTGATGAACTTATTATCGATCGTGCGTTAAAAAAAGAATTATTATGCCATTCCTCTGGTTATCATGCAGGGTGCATAATATTTAGTCCACTTCCTTCTCATTTTCAATTGTTTTGGTTTAACAAGCTCACGCCCCATATCAGTTGTTTCATCTATTTCATTAGAATTGAAGCGCTCATTCCTTACGATCGGTCGCTCTATATGCCAACTAAGTTTGGGGTTTCGTCAGCCAGGGGCACCCAACGGCAATTTTCGGAAAATATCTGTTCGGAAGACGATTTGAGATCTAGAATTTTCGGAACATTTATTGTAAAATTTCTTGCTTGCCTGCCTCTCCTAGGATTTTCGAACATCTACAAAATGGTATAATTACCAATTTTTAACGGATTTTTACCCTAGAAAAGGCCACCTAGAATTTTCGGGAGCCTTTTCCTGGCTGAAATTTTCGAAAAGGTAAGTTTTGATCCCTATAATTTTCGGATCACTAGACTTTCAGCTAGGAAATCCGAAAAGATGAAAAGCTTTTAGGGGATAAAAATATGCCTATATATACCGTTTAAATACTAAAATACGTTCAACAATGCTTTGTTAAGTGGTTTTGAACTATATCCTCGTTGGGTGCCCCTTGTCAGCTAAAATAAATATCATGTAAGGATAGATAAATTCCAAAATAGGGCGTTCCGCTTCGGTTAAACCAGTTACACAAATTTTAAAAATATCTCATAGAAGACTGTGGAAAAGTGTTACCACAACTTCTTTTGATGGCCGGCCATCAGTGGACCACCTACGCGGTCCAGATTGCTGCGGAACAGAGGTCATTCCTTCATCCTTCCAGCCATCAGAACTGAACGTTTCAAACGTAGCTTCATAAACAGATTTTTTTATCCTTTTTTTTTTTTATCAAGTTTTAAAATTTGTATAGTTTTAACAATGGATTATTCGCTGTTTTGCATTAATAGCTTGTGATAAAGAACCTAATGATGTTTCTTTGGAATTTAAGAGAAAGAGATTTTTCTTTGTTTTTATATTAAAATATCAGTATGATGTCATTAGTTAATTTATTTGAACTGAAAAATTACTTTGTATTTTATACCGATAGACTTGGTCAATAAACATCATCATAAGTTCCTTTTTTTTAACGAGTTCCCAAATCATTCTTGGTTTTTCTTTCAACAGATGACCTCAGCCTATTCCTGAGAGATGCAAATAACACAGGACACCCCGGCTATCCCCTTTGCATTCTTACTTACAATACCGCAGAATATCACCCCCATTTTGCTTTAAAATCCCGAATCCCGTCCTTCAAATAAGGGAAATCCCGAATCCCTTAAAACCTATTGAGGACCCTGGAGTCTGGCAATGAAGTGTTGTTGTTAAAAGTGCTAAAGAAGTTCAAATGTGGGTGTCTCATATACGTAAAAGGAAATTAACACGCGCTCACGCAACACAGAGAGACCTGGGATCAATAAATGAAACTGCCTGCTACGATTTACCGAAAAGCTTACGGGTAACGCTATTGGGACGAATTATACACACATCATGACATACATTTAGTAATCTTGTTTAAATTACTTGGGCATAAGACTTAAAAAAACCTCTGAGTTTTATCTTAGAAGTGGAAGGATAATCTCGTACAACTTGGGCAGTAGCTGAAAAGAAAACTGGAAAAAAGTTGCAGCGAGTCCGCCGAGTGAGTCCGAGTAAGGCCTGGTTCAGACGCCGTACTTTTCAGGTGCCGAACCTACTGAATAAGTTCGACTTTGGAGCGACACCGGCGCGACATCTGATTCAGACGGCGTACCGTGTGTCGAACCTAAGTTAAGTTCGACAAAAGTTCGACAGACTCTGTCGAACTTAACGCTTTTGCCGCACCAAACTAAAACTGCCGTACCAAATTGATTCAGACGCCGCTCTTTTGCCGTACTTAATTCATCAGTTAGGTTCGGCATATGAGTGGAGCGGCGTCTGAACCGGGCCTAAGGATTGTCAGAATCGTTTGATTGACATTTTGATCGTGATCATTTTGTGATTCCTTTTATGGAGTGATAAATATATATCATGTGACTAATTTTATATGTGCTTGTTTGGCATGTCTCCGAGTTAGTTTTTAGCTGATTGTATGTGAGAATTCGAGAGTCAAATATGACTATTTGTACCGGTTTCGAGAATTAAAGCGTTGAAAGTACAACAAGCGAGTTTCCGTTTCTCACATGGCGCCCAACGTGGGGCAGTGAAGTCCACTAAACGATAAATACGAAGCCGAAGCGACAAAAAGGCAAGGGTTGAATTAGGCAGACGATTTGGAACTATTGAAAGCGATCAGAGGAGGGCAACGAGGAGTCGCAACAAAGCTGATAACGGAAGCCGAGGAAATATTGGAAAGCACATTCCTTTTAACCCAAGATTACGAGCGTTTCTTTGTGATTTATCACAACTAGACACAATATGGCCAACGCTAAACGATTATGACCAGCAAATCTTAACTGTGTGTAATGTGACAGATATCGATGCCAAGATCGAGGATTCTCAACGAGCTATAGAAAAGGTTATGGCATGCAAGCGAAAAATCGATTTGAAGTTAAAACAAAATCAAGTGGTTCAGGAGAAAATCACAGCGAAGGTTATTCGAATACAGGTCAAGTTCCGGCGAGAACAAGCCAGGCAAAAGCTAAACTACCGAAATTAACTTTGTCCAAATTTCGAGGAGAATTCACAAAATGAAAGACTTTCTGGTATAGCTTTCAATCCGCCGTTCATGACAACCCAGAAATTTCTCAAGTGGTTCAACTCATATCTCAAGTCAGTGTTAGTGGGACCAGCGGCAAGAGCCATTTCTGGCTTAACATTGACTGCTTCGAATTACGAGAACACCGTGCGAATTCTTCACGATCGCTTCGGGAAAACACAGCAGATTATCACCGCGCATATGGACGAATTCAATTGATTAAAATAACACCCTGCCATAACGACCGTCCAACATCGCTAAGATATGTTTTCGACCAGATAAGTGTTCACACACGAGGCCTAGCTTCGTTAGATGTATTTCCTGAGCAATATGGAAGCTTGTTGATCTCGATAATTATGTCTAAACTACCTAATGAAATTCGACTACACGTGACTCGAAACTCAACGGATGAAGTATGGACTAACGATTAAGAAAGAAGAAGTCTAAGCTCGAGAAACCAGCGAGCAAGTAAAAACAAGTGAAAACGACCGCAAGCCTTCTACTAGAAAACCGCAAATTCCTACCGCAAGCGCGTTGTTTGCCAAGCAAAATGGCGGGAAGAATATTCCTCGATGTGTTTATTGCAAGGAATTGCATTATTCTGTCTCGTGTGAAAAAGGTTCAAAATCTTGTTCAACGCAAGGAAATTTTGATGAAAGAACGAAGAAGTTTGAAGTGTTTGGTTCCAGGTCAGATCGCGAGTTCGTGCCAAAATGAGAAGGTTTGCCGCCATTGTAAACAAGGCGGCCATCATCAGTCATCGACGCTTTCACCTTGTGACCGCAGCTGAAAGAAGAGCAACCAAGCTGAAGGGGATATTAACAACACCACTACAACGAACATTGTTAAAGAGAAAGGAACAGTTCTTCTTTAGAGAGCGAAGCCGAGTATTGCCTTTAATGAGGACAACTGGAAATCGTCGCACGTGCGTATATTGTTTGACAATGGAAGCCAGCGAAGTTACATAACAAGCAATGTGAAATCAAAGTTGAATTTGAAGCCTATGAAAACAGAGACACTACACTTGAACACCTTTGGAGGGAATTGAAGCCGCGAACTCGTTAGACTCCGACTTACAATCATGTTGGCGAAGAAAACCGAAATTACCGCCATTTGGAGGATCTAGCTCTAGCAGATAGTTTGGATGACAGTCGTGGAGACATTGATATCCTTATTGGATCAGACTATTATTGGAATTTGGTCAGTGGTGAAACGATTCGAGGAGATTCTGATGAAACAGCAGTCTCATCCATGTTTGGCTGGCTTCTATCTGGTCCCTTGCTTGACTCCTTGACAGAAGATTCAATTTCATCGAATTTGATCAGTTCAAGAGTGTCCCTTTGCTGCTCACAAAGATGCAGAATTGGTAAAACACCGTAGAAAAATTCGGGAAAACTGAATCCATGGGAATACAAAGTGAAGGGTCAGATACTTGCTAATCTGTGAAAGAATTTGTGAATGTTAGACACAATGGACAGCGATACAAAGTTGAACTTCCGTTTAAGGATGATTGTTTACCTATTCCCGACAACAACAATCTCTGTTACAACCGCCTGAAATCTATGCACTTCAAGTTGAGCAAGACTCTGGGGCGCAGTTGTTCGAAGGCCGATTAGTGTTAACCCTGGGTTAAATTGTAGCCCAATTTTCTATTTCTTTTGTTCAAAAGCATTTTTCAGGATAATTTTCTCGATTCTTTTTAGAGCATCAAATTATCAAATTGTGGACATAAAGAATCAAACTGAATTTGCTTTTTAAGCTTTCATATCTGAATTGAAATTTGCACTAACCCTGGGTTATTTCAACCCTGCTTTGAACAACCCAGCCCAGACATATCACGCGAATATGAGAACATAATTCAAGAGTAACTGGCAGCTGGAATCAGAGTTGAATAAGCAAGACGTAAATTATTTGCCGCACCATGCGGTTATTCGAAAGAATAGAGAAACCACGAAACTCCGTATAGTTTATGATGGGTCTGCAAGTCGCAAGGACAGCAGCTTTCCCTCAATAGGGAACAGTTAAGAACCACGACGATAACTTTGTCCACGACGTCCGGAAGTGATATACAGTACAGTACGCATGCGCAGCCAGCAAATTTCTTCGTCGTGGTGTCGTGGACGACGCCAAACAAAGTAGAATCACGTCGTCCTGCAATCCACAAGCTTCTGCAGGTATAAATTCTTGTTTTTAAGCGATTTTTGAAGTCCTTTGCGTTTGTTTATCCTCGTAAATCCAGGTATCCTTTCTTTTTTCGCCTGACAAGCGTTGTTGATTGAAAATTGGACTAATGAATTGTTTTTACTTCGAAGAATGACAACAGCTGTAGAGGCTGAGCGTGCGAACTCGTAAGTGATAAAGTTAGTTGTACGTATTGAGGAAAGGCTAATCATATATCTTTAATACAGAAGAAATAAAGTTTACTTGGAAAACAGCTTTCTTATCGAATTGTCTCTTTTTCCAAGTCTAAATTCTGAGGGACATTCGGACTCGGTCATCCGCTCATTCAGGTTGATAGTTGATAAATCTTCGTACTGAAAGCAGCGATTTTTCCGTTCGAAAAGGTCAGACAACACTAAAAATTCTTTATCGTCAATGAACGTAGACGTACGGCTTAACAAATAAGATGTTTCATCGTTTTAAAAGAAGCCATTGCGTAGAAACTTTGTTGCGAACGAACATCACAGTGTTACATTTTTGTTCACATTCAGTGTCGTCGACTGCATCTTAAGTTTCCTTTTTCCCGCCGAAACTGACGTTCTCGTTCCAGTCCTTTCCCAGTCAACAGACGTCGTCGTCGTGAACTTCGTCGTGGTTCTTAAGTTCCCTGATGACTGTCTTGCAACTGGCCCAGATTACATATACGGCAACTGGCAGATGCACTTGTGAGATTACGCTGGAATCGAATGCAATTGCTGCAGATATTGAGAAAGCGTTCTCAATGATTGGCATAAAAGAGAATCAGAGAAACAAACTTCGGTTCCTATGGTTGAAAGACCCTTATGTTCTTAATTCAGAGGGCATATAATTGTGACTTTGTAGACTTGTGTTTGGGCCGAGGCCTTCACCATCCATTCAAGGAGCCACTTTGACACATCACTTGGATGTCCATAGCGATTCACGTGCTGAGTTAGTTGAGTTCAGAAAGAAATCATGATCACTTTATGTCGATGAGCTTTGGACCGGTGGTGACAACGTTCAAGAAGGATTTAATTTGAACTTCACCAGGATTCAAAGGAACTGGTGGCCAAAGGAGCCTTTAACTTATGTAAATGGCACTCAAATTCTAGTGAACTGCTTCAGCTCATAAAGAACGAGAAGGAAAGTATAGGGCGAACGAACACTGAAAAGGCGAATGCAGTAGTGGAGGAAGAAGATGAATCTTTCATCAAGTTCTTTGTTGGACCAACCCGAACAGCAGATACACTAGTCAAGACTCTCGGGGTTTGTTGGAACTCTGCAACAGATGAAATATCATTTGAATTTACTGAGCTGATTGAGTCTAAAAACACAATGCAAGACACCAAGAGATCACTGCTTCAATTAACAGATAGCCAGAAATTCTAGACAGTCGGCGGCGTGACCCTTGGGCCCGTAAATTTCGGTTTTGAATGTGACGGATGGAAGTAGGGAAAGGCTCCTGACCTTATCTTGAATTCCCTGAGAACTGCAGACTTCGTGGGAATATGAGAATAATAGCATATGCTAACGATGTCTTTACTGAGCAAATTCTCCAAGGTTGAAAAGAGTTTTCTGGGGCAATGCCTGACACGGCATAAATTCCCTCCAAAATCCCCCCTTTTTTCGAATTTTAGCCTTTTCTTGAATATATGAAGTACCTACCATCGTTATAGGAAATACCACTGACCACTATGACCTGTTAAACACGTTAAAGAAAATGGCGGCCTCAGTGAAATCAAAACAAAAAGCTCGAAGGAGCATTTTTGCGTCAGTGATGGCTGTATCTCCTCGTTTCTCGTATGTCTGGAAAATACCTCCTTACGCATTGAAAAGGCACCGTGTTAAAGGATGTTTTTGGAGTGGTAAAGATCTGTTTTGCGAAGTTTATTTTTTATTTTTCGGTTACGACGATGGAGTAGCGATTCCTTGTAGCAGAAGTAAGGGACCATGAAGGTAAGCCCTTTTTTTAGGGATATTAAGAGGAAAGTGGTGGCTATTTTATGCGGTAAATTGTCAACAAAGGCACCATCTAATACTGGTTTTTCTGCACGTGGTTTTCGATTAAAATACGGTTCTAACTTGACTTTATCTATGATAAGGAGTTGACTTTCTAGTGTTAATGCCACAAAATGCAAAATACACATGTGCATCAACACGTGCTACCCATTAAGTGTTGAGTGCCAAGTCTTTTCCTTCAGTCGTTTCGTCGATTTGCAAGGAGGCGAGATCTACCTTCAGCTCTATTGTCTGATAATGCTAGAACGTTTAAGCCTTCTAAAAAGAATGGTCCGACACTTAATTGCTATCGAGGTAGAAGCAGAATCGATAGACAACCAAGTGCCGGGTCATTCAAGTATCCCACTGCAAGGATCACAACCAGTGGTTAACAGTGATCCACCAACAGGGCGACCACGCCGCAATGAAGCAGTACGCGGAGAAATCCTTCGAAGAAACACGTTTGAGATTTTGACTTTGAGATTATTTGAGGTGAGCGGTGTCAAAAGTGGGGAGTGTGAGAATCGTTTGATTGACGCTTTTGACATGTTCGTGAACATTTCGTTATTCCTTTTATGGCGTGATAAATATATACCAGGTGACTAGTTTTACATGTGCTTGTTCGGCATGTCTTCGAGTTAGGATTTGGTGGATTGTATGCGAGAATTGGAGAGTGACATGATGACGATTTGTTACCGATATGTACCGGTTTCGAGGATTAAAGCGTTGAAATTACAACAAGCGAGTTGCTGTTTCTTACAAGGATGACGTGTCTGATTGAACAGTAGCTAACTATAAAATCAGGAATTCAAGGCAGATTACCGAAATCTTGGAAGAATCGTAAACTGGAAATAAGTGAGATTAGAAATAATAAGTAATTTGCCCGGACGACATAGCGTTGATACTCAACCACATTGATGATCGAAGCACAGATTCTGCTACTAAGTGTAGTGAATGAAGCTGCAGATGTCGGACTACTCTAAATGCAGCTAAAACTCGGGCAATCGTCTAGCGCTCGACCAAACTGCTTTAACATTACTTTAAAGTAAAATTTTCACCATTATCATCACTGATCGCACCCTTAACTTTTGGTTCTCAGAAAATTTTTATAATTAGCTTGAAGTTTAGCACAACTACAAGGATTGCATCTGCATTCTTTTGATATAATAAAAGCATTGCCGGGGATCAAACACGTAACCTTTCTTTCAAAGAGATGTAAGTGTTCGTGAACGATTGACAAAGAGGAGTGGCCGTGGGAGAATAGAATGCAACCTTGCACTTTAGAATTCTAAGCTTTTATCGTTTTAGACTTGTAAGTAGTAAGTAGCTATATGATTTTAGCTGGTGTATATCCTATTTATTTTCTAATTCATTAGTTATCTGATTTAATTATTAGACACGACCCCACAAGCAAAGCGTCGCTTTAAATACTTATCGTGTATAAATAAAGATTATTGATTGATTGATTGATTGAAATGTACCAACAAGAACTGAACACGCTCTTAAATATTGAATTTTTCAGTGAGTTTTACAGAGCCACCTGGAGGACGGTAGTTGGATCAAAAACTACGTCATTACCGGCATTACCTGATTTATGGTGCTAGCAAGGCTGACCTTGTTGTCATTGATTGCATTGATAATAGACGCTACATCTTATGATAAAATTAGCAAGGACGAACACCATCCACTATATTCTATCTTACCGACTGTAAATCACTCTTGTCACAGGCTTCGAAGGAAGACATTTCAGCTACCTTTTATAGTTAACACTAAGACTCCTGCTTCTAAATAGGCTATCCATTAATTATAACTTAGCAATTTGATTCTACTTTAATTGTAACTTTTAATTTAATTTTAATTCTTGACTGTTGTAGCTTTCGATAGGTGTCTTATCGACTGCGGAATAAAGATTATTATTATGATTATTATTATTACTTTCTTCTACGAATTTCTATTTTCCTGTAGCGTAATTAACTTACTTTTGTAAAGAGTCTTTTGACCTCTTTTCTCCGTGATAATATTTTGAATGATCCAATCATATTTTATCTTATCAGATACATTCAATATTTAGTATTTAGTATTTTGGTAGAATTCCCAACTCCTTTAATCTTTGTTTTCTTTCTTATTTGCGGAAAAAACTAAAAACTTGAAGCTGGTTAAACTTCATCGGAAGTCAAGGAAGCTATGAAGTTTATGAAAAAAACCGCAACGCGTGATGGCTGAAACCAGGTCGCATAACGACCATCTAACCGTGACACTTGATAACGGAACTGCACTACTTAATTATGTACCACCTTACATAGTAACAGAAAAAAAATATATATATAATCAGAAACGTCCGCATCAGGTACAAAGTGATGAAAAGAAAAACAACTTCACAATGAAGTAACCACACCGCATCACGATATAAACATATGAATCGCGTATTTGATCAAACTCTGTCACGAAGAAGAACAAGATTGCACGAGAGTTGACAAAACCACGGCATATATTAAATAATATACTTGAAATGCAACGAATGTGACGAGACTATCAGTTCACGCCATTGTAATACTAATAGTAATGGATTCATGAGAAACCTTAGGGTCTTTTTTTTCTGTTAAAGGAGAAAAAAAAACAACTAGTTTGTAATGAATGTGCTTAAAGGGCATTTGAGAGCGCCCGAGAGTGAAATGCGGAAGATCTAGTGGTGCCACGGAGCAGCACGTGCTAACAAAAATAAAAAAGTTGACTGTTCTGTCAAGTACACTTAAATTAACATCGCCCGAATTTTTGAAATTACGACGTAAGCGAAGGATTTTATGCGGTAAGAACGAAAGGAATTTCGCAACATAAGACTGACGGAATTATCAGAGACTGTCTGCTAATAGTCTAATACTCAGTTTTAAAATTTTCAAATTGACTGAAGGCGTTCACAAGTTATTAGGCGTTGGTCTTGGTCTTTTTTGGTGTGAGAACTATTTTTGTGTTTTATCCGCCCAAATGTCCCCGGAAGTTTTTCTGTGGGTGTTCAGGTTTATCCCTTTCGTCAAAAACCAAATGTCAAAATTCCAGTTCGACCTGGAAAGCGTCTCCAATTAATTGTGGCTGGACACTTAAGAAGATCACAGGTTTATCATAAACTGTGAAGAGTCACTCTCTCTCTAAGTAAATTTAGTATAGTTTAGTTTTTTGCCCATAAGTTACGCTTCCCGCCCTAAAAATTCTATACACCAGTGCTTTTGCAAGGGTTAAGACTCATGAAAGCTTTTCAATCGGCTTCGTCTCCTCACCACTAGTCATTATTTTGTAAGCAGTGTTTTATTAGTATCTAATTACATTGTCTAGTTTCTTTCCAATTTAGATTAGGCAATCATAGAATAAGTTAACCAAAAAAGTGATGAATGGAGTCATAATTAGTAGAGGAGACTAACAATGAAGAAGTGAACTAAACAGCATTGTGGGCCATGCAGAGTCTTCTAGTTATCATAGAGCAGTATGACTGTAATGGTTAACTTCTTCTTTACTTCACAGTTTGAATATTATTCATTTCTGTAACAGTTCCATGGTTGATCCTACTCTTTCTTATTCTGTAAAATCTGTTCTTGGTCTAAATGTCAGTGAAGTATGCGAAATCGACTGATTTGTTATCATTGTTGTCGATAAAACCAGAATATTGCCCATCAGTACTAAGCTTAGTTTCGAATTGTTTTTAGACGATTTCAATTTGTTGGAATATAAATTCTTTGGAAAGAGTGTCGATCATTTAAAACTTGACAAAAATTAAACTGCATTGCTCTTTGTGAGTATTCGAACGACAAATATTAAATGTTATCAATTGCGCTCAATGAAACATAATTGGATTCGGTTGAGCTGTACAGCAAATCACTAATGTTCAAAGAAACACCGCTTACTGCATGTTGTATGGTAATTTCTTTATATTGTTCTTGTTGAAACAGATGAAATTCAAAGTTGTTAAAGGGTTTGTGTCACAAGTAGTAAATGAGATTGAAAATAATCTTTTCGCCATTCGATTAATCATTGATCGCATCCCTGAATTTCAAGGTTTTCAGCAAAATCTCGTTAAGTGTCTCAAGTTAATCACAGAACTGAAAGTAGCGCATCCGCATTCTTTTGGATGCGTGGGATCAATGACGTAGATTATATTTCAAAGAAATGGAAATTTTAGTGAACGATCGAATTAAACACGGCGGTAATGATAAAGGAAGATTGCCCGCAGGTCCGTCGCGAAGAACACGCTACCGAGTATTAAATCTTTCCTATAAAGAAGGCTCTGCCAAGGCAGCCTAAGTCCTTTTTGCTACATTTTCCAGTTACTCCTCTATTCTCGCTATTGAACTTAACGTTTGCGAAGAATTTACAAAAAACAGAGTTACGTGACAGGAAATGAGGCGTAGCAAACGTTAAAAAGTGAAGCCTGTATCAAGCAGAATCCATATTAGGTGCGGACGAATGGTTCAGTTTGTTTCAAACGTTTCTTGCCGGCGATATTTTCTGTTAAACCTATTCTTAACGGACACCTCTATTAAGGTGCACCAGCCAAGGACCCGTTGGTTTCCGGTTAAAAAAAAAAACAAGAGGGAAACTTTAATTGATACCGTAAGACTGCACTGTTTTCAAAAACCCTAATTACAATCCTTGCCTTCTTTTGTATTTGCCTTCTTTTTTATTTAAAGTTGTTGCGAGGTTTCTTTTACAGAAGTTGATTTTTCAAATACATTCTCTGTAATTTTTATTTCAGGGCTGTACAAAAAATTACAGAAAATATATAGGGAAAGCATATTCAATAATGAAATTCCATCCGACAGTAAAGGCTTCTCCAGAGATACTTCGTAACATTTAAAGTCAGGTTGTATGACTATTGTCAGATTTTCCAAATATACAGTGTTAATAGATTCTACAAAGGAGGACTTTTTAACCTTAAATTTCCACACAAACCTTAAATTTTCCGCTTTTTTAGCTGGGATGCGGTTGTTTGAAACAGGATTAAGATAACACAGAATAAGCCCACGCTCACAAAGCAAATTCCTTGTTATTTACTTTTGCCTACAGGTTGATGTCTGGACGCTCTTAAATGACGTGAAAATGAATTGAAGAAACTATTTTGAAGCAATAAATTTGAACAAGGATCAAGATTTAACCCCGGGTTAGCAATAATCGCCCTTCAAACAACTGGAGCCTGATCACCCGCCATGCGCTCAAAAGCGTGAATTGTCAGCCTCAACGTGAATTGTCTTCGACGATGCAAAAATATTGCGTTCTTTTAGCAACTGAATATTGATTTATTTGTTATCCAACTCTTAAGCAAGCTCGGCCTCGGCCAACCTGTGCTGAATTTTTGGCGTGTTTTAGTGAATATGTACATACTAGGGACCTTAAGCAACGACCACGACGACGGCAGTGAAAACGTCGCTAAGAAAATGAATTTGAGTTCTTTCAAACTTAATCGCGTCTATTTGGACCCGATAAAATGTCAAATGCAGGCGACTTTTCCTGGGGTTGAATTCCTAAGGATTTTATTGAGGTTCAAAAAGAGGAAGGAAGATTCGTCGTCGTATGTCCACGTCCTCCATAAAACGTCAAATTAGGAGGTTTCACGTCGTATTCGGGGAGTGGACATCAAAGAAATGTACTGAAAAGCGTGATGCACGGGGTGAGCTGTTGTTTTGATCATTAAACCTATTGTTTTTTAAAGTTGTTGTCGTCGTCGTGGTCAGTCGTAGTTTCTTAAGCTGAGTACTAAGGCAAGTGACCAGTGGTCTTGGTTTGGTTCAGCTCCACCTAAACAAAGTTAATAATATTCAAATCGTCGAGACAGCAGGAAAACCGCAGCAATTTTTAAAAATAGTGCGACTTTTTTAATTTTAGCAAACATGTTTCGACGGTACATCCGTCATCGTCAGTGTGACGGTTATGAAAGTTTATAGCTGATAAAACGTGCCTGTTGCAATACGTTACATTGCGTTGGAAAACAATACGCTACATAAATTTAGAGTTAACAAAATTAAGAGATGTGCGTGCCCGCATCTATAGAGAAAGCGTCAGATTGATGTGTTTGACCTGTTGATTAAGGTCAGGCTTTTCCTTCTTAACCTACATAGACTCCAAATCATAATTAATCATAATCATCAGTCGGCAACTAACATAGAAAGAATTTTCTGTTTCTGGGTCGTGTTCGTTAAGGAAACTAAAACTCTTGAGTTCTCAGGAAGCCAAAAAAGAAAAGAAAAAGAAAAAGAAAATGGAAAGAACACTTCCTCTCTAACTCACGTTGCTAAGTTAATATTATATTAGTATTGATGAACTTATTATCGATCGTGCGTTAAAAAGAATTATTATGCCATTCCTCTGGTTATCATGCACCTTGCGAAATTTTTAAACCAGGTCCTTCTCATTTTCAATTGTTTTGGTTTAACAAGCTCATGTCCCATATCAGTTGTTTTATCTATTCTCTTAAAATTGAAGCGCTTATTCCTTACGATCGGTCTGTTCATGTACCGACTAAGTTTGGGGTTCGCAAGCTAAAATAAATATTTTGCTAGGGTAGATAAATTCCAAATTAGGGCGTTCCGCTTCGGTTAAACCATTTACACAAATTTTTTTTGAAAATATCTCATAGAAGATTGTGGAAAAGTGTTACCACAACCTCTTTTGATGGCCGACCATCAGTGGACCACCTACGCGGTCCAGATTACTGCGCAACAGAGGTCATTCCTTCATCCTTCCAGCCATCAGAACTGAACGTTTCAAACGTAGCTTCATAAAAAGATTTTTTTTATCCTTTTTTATGAAGTTTTAAAATTTGTATAGTTTTAGCAATGGATTATACACAGTTTTGCATTAATAGCTTGTGACAAAGAACGTATGTTTCTTTGGAATTTAAGAGAAAGAGCTTTTTCTTTGTAAAACTTTACCGAAAAGGTTTATATTAAAATATCAGCATGATGTCATTAGTTACTTTATTTGAACTGAAAAATTACTTTTTATTGCAAACCGATAGACTTAGTCACTAAACATCATCATAAGCTCTGCAAATAGCACTGGGCACCCCGGCTATCCGCCTTGCGTTTTTACTTACAATACCGCTGAATATCACCCTCATCTTACTTTAAAATCCCGAATCCCGTCGTTAAAATAAGGGCAATCCCGAATCCCTTAAAACCTATTGGGCCACCCTGGAGTGTGGCAATTAAGTGTTGTTTTTAAAAGTGTTACAAAATGTGGGTGACTCATCTACGTAAAAAGAAATTAACACGCGCTCAAGCAACACAAAAAACCCGTGAGACCAGGGACCCTACAATAAATGAAACTGCCTGCTACGATTTTACCGAAAAGCTTACGGGTAACGCTTTTGGGACGAATTACACACACATCATGACATACATTTAATAATCTTGTTTACTTGGGCATAAGACTTAAAAAAACCTCGGAGTTTTATCTTAGAAGTGGAAGGATAATCTCGTATAAGGATAATCTCGTCCTCCGAGTGAGTCCGAGTAAGGATTGTCAGAATCGTTTGATTGGCATTTTGATCGTGATCATTTTGTGATTCCTTTTATGGAGTGATAAATATATATCATGTGACTAATTTTATATGTGCTTGTTCGGCATGTCTTCGAGTTACTTTTTGGCTGATTGTATGCGAGAATTCCAGAGCCGAGAAATTGTGACGATTTGTAACGGTTTCGAGAATTAAGGCGTTGAAATGACAACAAGCGAGTTTCCGTTTCTTACATGGCGCCCAACGTGGGGCAGTGAAGTCCACTAAACGATAAAGGCGAACCCGAAGCGACAAAAAGGCAAGGGTTGAATTATGCCGACGATTTGGAACTATTGAAAGCGATCAGAGGAGGGCAACGAGGAGTCGCAACAAAGCTGATAGTAGAAGCCAAGGAAATATTGGAAAGCACATTCCTTTTAACCGAAGATTACGAGCGGTTCTTTGTGATTTATCACAACTGGACACAAAATGGCAAACGCTAAACGATTACGAGCAGCAAATCTTAACTGTGTGTAATGTGACTGATATCGATGGCAAGTTCGAGGATTCTCAACGAGTAATAGAAAAGGTTATGGCATGCAAGCGAAAAACCGATTTGAAGTTAAAACAAAAATCAATTGGTTCAGAAGAAAATCACAGCGAAAGTTATTCGAATACAGGTCAAGTTACGGCGAGAACAAGCCAAGCAAAGGCTAAACTACCAAAATTAACTTTGGCCAAATTTCGAGGAGAATTCACAAAATGGAACACTTTCTGGGCAAGTTTTCAATCCGCCGTTCATGACGACCGAGAAATTTCTCAAGTGGATAAATTCAACTAATATCTCAATTCAGTGTCAGTGGGACCGGCAGCGAGAGCCATTTCTGGCTTAACATTGACAGCTTCGAATTACGAGAACACCGCGCGAATTCTTCAGGATCGCTTCGGCAAAACACAGCAGATTATCACCGCGCATTTGGACGAATTGATTAAAATAACACCCTGCCATAACGACCGTCCAACATCGCTAAGATATGTTTTCGACCTGATAAGTGTTCACACACGAGGCCTAGCTTCGTTAGATGTATTTCCTGAGCAATATGGAAGCTTGTTGATCTCGATAATTATGTCTAAACTGCCTATTAAAATTCGACTACACGTGGCTCGAAACTCAACGGATGAAGTATGGACTAACGATTAAGAAATAAGAAGTTGAAGCTCGAGAAACCAGCCAGCAAGTAAAAACAAGTGAAAACGACCGCAAGCCTTCTACTAGAAAACCGCCAATTCCTACCGCAAGCGCATTGTTTGCCAAGCAAAATGGCGGGAAGAATATTCCTCGATGTGTTTATTGCAAGGAATTGCATTATTCTGCCTCGTGTGAAAAAGTTCAAAATCTTGTTCAACGCAAGGAAATTTTGATGAAAGAACGAAGAAGCTTGAAGTGTTTGGTTCCAGGTCAGATCGCGAGTTCGTGCCAAAATGAGAAGGTTTGCCGCCATTGTAAACAACGCGGCCATCATCAGTCAATTTGCCTGACGCTTTCACCTTGTGACCGCAGCGAAAAGAAGAGCAACCAACCTGAAGGGGATATTAACAACACCACTACAACGAACAATGTTAAAAACAAAGGAAAAGTTGTTCTTCAGACAGCGAAGCCGAGTATTGCCTTTAATGAGGACAACTGGAAATCGTCGCACGTGCGTATATTGTTTAACAATGGAAGCCAGCGAAGTCACATAACAAGCAATGTGAAGTCAAAGTTGAATTTGAAGCCTATGAAAACAGAGACACTACACTTGAACACCTTTGGAGGGAATTGAAGCTGCGAACTCGTTAGACTCCGAGTTGCCATCATGTTGGCGAAGAAAACCGAAATTACCGCCATTTGGAGGATCTAGCTGTAGCGGATAGTTTGGATGACAGTCGTGGAGACATTAATATCCTTATTGGATCAGACTATTATTGGAATTTGGTCAGTGGTGAAACGATTCGAGGAGATTCTGGTCAAACAGCAGCATATTTGGCTGGCTTCTATCTGGTCCCTTGCGTGACTCCTTGAGAGAAGATTCAATTTCATCCAATTTGATCATTTCAAGAGTGTCCCTTTGCTGCTCACAAAGATGAAGAATTGGTAAACACCGTAGAAAAATTCGGGAAACTGAATCCGTTGGAATACAAAGTGAAGGGTCAGATACTTGCTAATCTGTGAAAGAATTTGTGAACGTTAGACAATGGACAGCGATACGAAGTTGAACTTCCGTTTAAAGATGATTGTTTACCTATTCTCGACAACTACAATCTCTGTTACAACCGCCTGAAATCTATGCACTTCAAGTTGAGCAAGACTCCGGGACGCAGTTGTTCGAAGGCCGATTAGTGTTAACCCGGGGTTAAATTGTAGCCCAATTTTCTATTTCTTTTGTTCAAAAGCATTTTTCAGGATAATTTTCTCGATTCTTTTTAGAACATCAAATCATCAAATTGTGGACATAAAGAATCAAACTGAATTTGCTTTTTAAGCTTTCATATCTGAATTGAAACCCTGGGTTATGTCAACCCTGCTTTGAACAACCCAGCCCAGACATATTACGCGAATATGAGAACGTAATTCAAAAGCAACTGGCAGCAGGAATCATTAAGAAGATTGCAAATCAGTTATCTGAAGAGCTGAATAATCAAGACGTATGTTATTTGCCGCACCATGCGGTTATTCGGAAGAATAGAGAAACCACGAAACTCCGTATAGTTTATGATGGGTCTGCAAAGTCGCAAGGACAGCAGCTTTCCCTCAATAGGGAACAGTTACGACCCACGACGACGACTTTGTCGACGACGACCGGAACTGAGATACAGTTTACTACGCATGCGCAGCCAGCAAATTTCGTGGTCGTGGTGTCGTCGACGACGCCAAACAAAGTAGAATCACGTCGTCCTGCAATCGACAAGCTTGTGCAGATATAAATCACTGTTTTTAAGCGATTTTTGAAGTCCTTTACATTTGTTTATCCGCGTAAATCGAGTTATCCCTTATTTTTTCTCCTAACAAGCGTTGTTGATTGAAAATTGGACTAACGAATTGTTTTTACTTCGAAGAATGACAACAGCTGTAGAGGCTGAGCGTGCGAACTCCTAAGTGATAAATTTAGTTGTACGTATTTAGGAAAGGCAAATCATATATCTTTAATATAGAGGAAATAATGTTTACTTGGAAAACAGCTATTGCATCGGATTGTCTCTTTTTCCAAATCTAAACTCTGAGACACTCGGACTCGGTCATCCGCTCATTCAGGTTGAAAGTTGGTTGATCTTCGTACGGAAAGCAGCGATTTTTCCGTTCGAAAAGGTCAGACAACACTAAAAATTCTTCATCGTCAATGAACTTAGACGTACGACGTAAAAAGCAAGATCTTTCATCGTTTTAAAAGAGGCCATTGCGAAAAAACTTTGTTGCGAACGAACATCACAGTGTTACATTTTTGTTCACATTCAGTGTCGTCGTCGACCTACCGACCGACTGCATCTTAAGTTTCCTTTTTGCCGCCGAAACTGACGTTCTCGTTCCAGTCCTTTCCCAGTCAACAGACGTCGTCGTCGTGAACTTCGTCGTGGTTCTTAAGTTCCTTGATGACTGTCTTCCAAGTAGCCCGAATTACTTATACGGCAACTGGCAGATGTACTTGTGAGATTTCGCTAGAATCGATTTGCAATTACTGCAGACATTGAGAAAGCGTCCTCAATGATTGGCATACAAGAGAATCAGAGAAACAAGCTTCGGTTCCTATGGTTGAAAGACCCTTATGTTCTTAATTCAGAGGGCATTTAATTGCGATTTTGTAGACTTTTGTTTTGGCTGAGACTTTTACCATCCATTCAAGGAGCCACTTTGACACATCACTTGGATGCCCATAGAGATTCACGTGCTGAGTTAGTTGAGTTGATAAAGAAATCCCTTTTTGTCGATGACCTTTTGACCGGTGCTGACAACGTTCAAGAAGGATTTGAACTTTACAAGCCGGGATTCAAAGGAACTGATGGCCAAAGGAGCCTTTAACTTATGTAAATGAAACTGAAATTCTAGTGAGCTGCTTCAGCTCATCAACAAAAAGGAGGAAAGTATAGCGCAAACGAAAACTGAAAAGACAAATGCAGTAGTGGAGGAAGAAGATGAATCTTTTATCAAGTTCTCTGTTGGACCAACCCGTACAGCAGATACACTAGTCAAGACTCTCGGGGTTTGTTGGAACACTGCAACGGATGAAATATCATTTGATTCAGCTGATTGAGTCTGCAAACACGAGAATAATATGAGAATAATTATAGAGCATATGCTAACGATGTCTTTACTGAGGAAATTCTCCAAGGTTGTAAAGAATTTTCTGGGGCACAACACAAGTTCCCTCCAAAATCCCCCTTTTTTTCGAATTTAAGCCTTTTCTTGAATATATGAAGTATCTACCATCGTTATAGGAAATCCCACTGACCACTATGACCTGTTAAACACGTTAAAGAAAATGGCGGCCTCAGTGAAATCAAAACAAGACGCTCGAAGGAGCATTTTTGCGTCAGTAATGGCCGTATCTCCTGGTTTCTCGTATTTCTGGAAAATACCTCCTTACACATTGAAAAGGCACCGTGTTAAAGGATGTTTTTGGGGTGGAAAACGTCTGCTTTGCGAAGTTTATTTTTTATCTTTCGGATACGACGATGGCGTAGCGAATCGGTGTAACCGTTTCCTTGTAGCAGAAGTAAGGGAGCGTGAAGGTAAGCCCTATTTTTAGGGATATTGAGAGGAACGTGTGGTTATTTTATGCGGTAAATTGTCAACAAAGGCACCATCTAAGACCAGTTTTCCCCACATTGTTTTCGATTAAAATACGGTTCTAACTTGACTTTATCTATTTTGATGATGGGGAACGTTGACTTTCTAGCGTTAATGCCACAAAATGCGAAATCTATTTTTTCCCCTCTTCTTCCCTTATAACATCTGTTCATACACATGTGCATCAACACGTGCTACCCATTTAGAGGTGAGTGTCAAGTCTTTCCTTCAATCGTTTTGGAAGGAGGCGAGATCTACCTTCAGCTCTATTGTCTGATAATGCCAGATCGTTTAAGCCTTCTAAAAAGAGTGGTCCCTCACTTAATTGCTATCGAGGTAGAAGCAGAATCGATAGACAACCAAGTGCCGGGTCATTCAAGTATCCCACTGCAAGGATCACAACCAGTGGTTAACAGTGATCCACCTACAGGGCGAACACGCAAGAATGTAGCAGTACGCGGAGAAGTCCTTCGAAGAAAACTTTTGAGATTTTGACTTTGCGATTATTTAAACACTGAGGTGTGTCAAAAGTGGGGAGTGTGAGAATCGTTTGATTGACATTTTTGACATGTTCGTGAACATTTCGTTATTCCTTTTATGGCGTGATAAATATATACGACGTGACTAGTTTTACATGTGCTTGTTCAGCATGTCTTCGAGTTAGGATTTGGTCGGTTGTATACGAGAATTAAATGATGACAATTTGTACCAGTTTCGTGGATTAAAGCGTTGAAATTACGACAAGCAAGTTGCCGTTTCTTACAAGGATGACGTGTCTAATTGAACAGTAGCTAACTAGAAAATCAGGTAAAATTGGGAATTCAGGGTCGATTACCGAAATCTTGGAAGAATCGTAAAACTGGAAATAAGTGAGATTAGAAATAATAAGTAATTTGCCCGGACGACATAGCGTTGATACTCAACCACATTGATGAAGCACAGAGTCAGCTACTAAGTGTAGAGAATGCAGCTGCCAATGTCGGACAACAGCTAAATGCAGCTCAAACTCAGGCAATCGTCTAGCGCTTGACCAAACTGCTTTAACATTACTTTCAGTAAAGTAATATTTTCACCATCATTCCATCATCACTGATCGCACCCTTAACTTTTGGTTCTGAGAAAATTCTTATGATTAGCTTGAAGTTTAGCACAACTACAAGGATTGCATCCGCATTCTTTTGATATAATAGAAACATTGCCGGGGATCAAGCACGTAACCTTTCTTTCAAAGAGATGTAAATGTTAGTGAACGCGGATTGACACGGAGCAATGGCCGTAAGAGAATAGAATGCAACCATGGGCGCAATCTGCCAACAAGAACTGAACACGCTCTTAAGTATTGAATTTTTCAGTGAGTTTTAGAGACCTACCCGGAGGACGGTAGATGGCTCAAAATTTACGTAGTTACCGGCATTACGTGATTTCTGGTTCTAGCAAGGCTGACTTCACAAAAGACGCTACATCTTATGATAAAATTAGCAAGGGCGAACACCATCCACTGCAGTCTATATTCTATGTTCTCACAGGCTTCGAAGCAAGACATTTTAGCTACCTTTTATTGTTAACACTGAGCTCTTTAAGACTCCTGCTTCGTAAATAGGCTATGCTTTAATTATAACTTAGCACTTTGATTCTACTTTAATTGTAACTTTAATTTAATTTTAATTCTTGGCGTTTGTAACTTTCGATAGTTATTTTATCGACTGCGGAATAAAGATTATTGTTATGATTATTACTATTACTTTCTTCTACGAATTTCTATTTTCCTGTAGGGTAATTAACTTACTTTTGATATTATTTTGAGTGATCCAATCATATTTTATCTTATCAGGTACATTCAATATTTAGTATTTAGTATTTTGGTAAAATTCGCAACTCCTTTAATCTTTGTTTTCTTTCTTATTTGTGGAAACTTCACCGGAAGTCAAGGAAGCCACGAAGTTTATGAAAAAAACCGCAACGCGTGATGGCTGAAACCAGGTCGCATAACGACGATCTAACCGTGACACTTAATAAAGGAACTACACTACTTAATTATGAACCACCTTACATAGTAACAGGAGAAAAAAAAAACATAACATAATTAGAAACGTCCGCATCAGGTACAAAATGAAGTAACCACACCGCATCACGATATAAACATATGAATCACGTATTTGATGAAACAATGTCATCGAATGTCACGAGACAATATCAGTTCACGCCATTGTAATACCAACAGTATGGATTCATGAGAAACCTTCTGTTAAAGGAGAAAAAAAAAACCAGCTAATTTGTAATGAATGTGCTTAAAGGGCATTTTAGAGCTCCCGAGAGTGAAATGCGGAAGATCTAGTGGTGCCACAGAGCAGCACGCGCTAAGAAAAATAAAAACGTTGATTGTTCTGTCAAGTACACTTAAATTAACATCGCCCACATTTTGAAATTACGACGTAAGCAAAAGATTTTATGCGGTAAGAACGAAAGGAATTTCACAACATAAGACTGACGGAATTATCAGAGACTGTCTTCTAATAGTCTAATACTCAGTTTTAAAATTTTCAAGTTGACTGAAGGCGTTCACAAGTTATTAGGCGTTGGTCTTGGTCTTTTTTGGTGTGAGAACTATTGTTGTGTTTTATCCGCCCAAATGTCCCCGGAGGTTTCTCTGTGGGTATTCAGGTTTACTCCTTTCCTCAAAAACCAAATATCAAAACTTCAGTTTGACCTGGAAAGCGTCTCCAATTAATTGGGGCTGGACACTTAGAGGGCCACAGGTTTTTGTCATAAACTGTCAAGAGTCACTCTCTCCTTAAGTTACGCTTCCCGCCCTAAAAATTCTATACACCAGTGCTTTTGCAAGGGTTAAGACTCATGAAAGCTTTTCAATCGGCTTCGTCTCATCACCACTAGTCATTATTTTGTAAGCAGTGTTTTATTAGTATCTAATTACGTTGTCTAGTTTCTTTCCAGTTTAGATTAAGCAATCATAGAATAAGTTAACCAAAAAAGTGATGAATGAAGTCATAATTAGTAGAGGAGACTAACAATGAAGAAGTGAACTAAACAGCATTGTGGGCCATGCAGAGTCTTCTAGTTATCATAGAGCAGTATGACTGTAATGGTTAACTTTTTCGTTACTTCACAGTTTGAATATTATTCATTTCTGTAACAGTTCCATGGTTGATCCTACTCTTTCTTATTCTGTAAAATCTGTTCTTGGTCTAAATTTCAGTGAAGTATGCGAAATCGACTGATTTGTTATCATTGTTGTCGATAAAACCAGAATATTGCCCATCAGTACTAAGCTTAGTTTCGAATTGTTTTTAGACGATTTCAATTTGTTGGAATATAAATTCTTTGGAAAGAGTGTCGATCATTTAAAACTTGACAAAAATTAAACTGCATTGCTCTTTGTGAGTATTCGAACGACAAATATGAAATGTTATCAATTGCGCTCAATGAAACATAATTGGATTCGGTTGAGCTGTACAGCAAATCACTAATGTTCAAAGAAACACCGCTTACTGCATGTTGTATGGTAATTTCTTTATATTGTTCTTGTTGAAACAGATGAAATTCAAAGTTGTTAAAGGGTTTGTGTCACAAGTAGTAAATGAGATTGAAAATAATCTTTTCGCCATTCGATTAATCATTGATCGCATCCCTGAATTTCAAGGTTTTCAGCAAAATCTCGTTAAGTGTCTCAAGTTAATCACAGAACTGAAAGTAGCGCATCCGCATTCTTTTGGATGCGTGGGATCAATGACGTAGATTATATTTCAAAGAAATGGAAATTTTAGTGAACGATCGAATTAAACACGGCGGTAATGATAAAGGAAGATTGCCCGCAGGTCCGTCGCGAAGAACACGCTACCGAGTATTAAATTTTTCCTATAAAGAAGGCTCTGCCAAGGCAGCCTAAGTCCTTTTTGCTACATTTTCCAGTTATTCCTCTATTCTCGCTATTGAACTTAACGTTTGCGAAGAATTTACAAAAAACAGAGTTACGTGACAGGAAATGAGGCGTAACAAACGTTAAAAAGTGAAGCCTGTATCAAGCAGAATCCATATTAGGTGCGGACGAATGGTTCAGTTTGTTTCAAACGTTTCTTGCCGGCGATATTTTCTGTTAAACCTATTCTTAACGGACACCTCTATTAAGGTGCACCAGCCAAGGACCCGTTGGTTTCCGGTTAAAAAAAAAAAAACAAGAGGGAAACTTTAATTGATACCGTAAGACTGCACTGTTTTCAAAAACCCTAATTACAATCCTTCCCTTCTTTTGTATTTGCCTTCTTTTTTATTTAAAGTTGTTGCGAGGTTTCTTTTACAGAAGTTGATTTTTCAAATACATTCTCTGTAATTTTTATTTCAGGGCTGTACAAAAAATTACAGAAAATATATAGGGAAAGCATATTCAATAATGAAATTCCATCCGACAGTAATCTTCTCCAGAGATACTTCGTAACATTTAAAGTCAGGTTGTATGACTATTGTCAGATTTTCCAAATATACAGTGTTAATAGATTCTACAAAGGAGGACTTTTTAACCTTAAATTTCCACACAAACCTTAAATTTTCCGCTTTTTTAGCTGGGATGCGGTTGTTTGAAACAGGATTAAGATAACACAGAATAAGCCCACGCTCACAAAGCAAATTCCTTGTTATTACTTTTGCCTACAGGTTGATGTCTGGACGCTCTTAAATGACGTGAAAATGAATTGAAGAAACTATTTTGAAGCAATAAATTTGAACACGGATCAAGATTTAATCCCGGGTTACCAATAGCCGCCCTTCAAACAACTGGAGCCTGATCACCCGCCATGCGCTCAAAAGCGTGAATTGTCAGCCTCAACGTGAATTGTCTTCGACGATGCAAAAATATTGCGTTCTTTTAGCAACTGAATATTGATTTATTTGTTATCCAACTTTTAAGCAAGCTCGGCCTCGGCCAAATTTTAGTGAATATGTACATACTAGGGACCTTAAGCAACGACCACGACGACGGCAGTGAAAACGTCGCTAAGAAAATGAATTTGAGTTCTTTCAAACTTAATCGCGTCTATTTGGACCCGATAAAATGTCAAATGCAGGCGACTTTTCCTGGGGTTGAATTCCTAAGGATTTTATTGAGGTTGAAAAAGAGGAAGGAAGATTCGTCGTCGTATGTCCACGTCCTCCATAAAACGTCAAATTAGGAGGTTTCACGTCGTATTCGGGGAGTGGACATCAAAGAAATGTACTGAAAAGCGTGATGCACGGGGTGAGCTGTTGTTTTGATCATTAAACCTATTGTTTTTTAAAGTTGTTGTCGTCGTCGTGGTCAGTCTTAGTTTCTTAAGCTGAGTACTAAGGCAACTGACCAGTGGTCTTGGTTTGGTTCAGCTCCACCTAAACAAAGTTAATAATATTCAAATCGTCGAGACAGCAGGAAAACCGCAGCAATTTTTAAAAATAGTGCGACTTTTTTAATTTTAGCAAACATGTTTCGACGGTACATCCGTCATCGTCAGTGTGACGGTTATGAAAGTTTATAGCTGATAAAACGTGCCTGTTGCAATACGTTACATTGCGTTGGAAAACAATACGCTACATAAATTTAGAGTTAACAAACTTAAGAGATGCGCGTGCCCGCATCTATAGAGAAAGCGTCAGATTGATGTGTTTGACCTGTTGATTAAGGTCAGGCTTTTCCTTCTTAACCTACATAGACTCCAAATCATAATTAATCATAATCATCAGTCGGCAACTAACATAGAAAGAATTTTCTGTTTCTGGGTCGTGTTCGTTAAGGAAACTAAAACTCTTGAGTTCTCAGGAAGCCAAAAAAGAAAAGAAAAAGAAAAAGAAAATGGAAAGATCACTTCCTCTCCAACTCACGTTGCTAAGTTAATATTATATTAGTATTGATGAACTTATTATCGATCGTGCGTTAAAAAGAATTATTATGCCATTCCTCTGGTTATCATGCACCTTGCGAAATTTTTAAACCAGGTCCTTCTCATTTTCAATTGTTTTGGTTTAACAAGCTCATGTCCCATATCAGTTGTTTTATCTATTCTCTTAAAATTGAAGCGCTTATTCCTTACGATCGGTCGGTTCATATACCGACTAAGTTTGGGGTTCGCAAGCTAAAATAAATATTTTGCTAGGGTAGATAAATTCCAAATTAGGGCGTTCCGCTTCGGTTAAACCATTTACACAAATTTTTTTTGAAAATATCTCATAGAAGATTGTGGAAAAGTGTTACCACAACCTCTTTTGATGGCCGACCATCAGTGGACCACCTACGCGGTCCAGATTACTGCGCAACAGAGGTCATTCCTTCATCCTTCCAGCCATCAGAACTGAACGTTTCAAACGTAGCTTCATAAAAAGATTTTTTTTATCCTTTTTTATCAAGTTTTAAAATTTGTATAGTTTTAGCAATGGATTATACACTGTTTTGCATTAATAGCTTGTGACAAAGAACGTATGTTTCTTTGGAATTTAAGAGAAAGAGCTTTTTCTTTGTAAAACTTTACCGAAAAGGTTTATATTAAAATATCAGCATGATGTCATTAGTTACTTTATTTGAACTGAAAAATTACTTTTTATTGCAAACCGATAGACTTAGTCACTAAACATCATCATAAGCTCTGCAAATAACACTGGGCACCCCGGCTATCCGCCTTGCGTTTTTACTTACAATACCGCTGAATATCACCCACATCTTACTTTAAAATCCCGAATCCCGTCGTTAAAATAAGGGCAATCCCGAATCCCTTAAAACCTATTGGGCCACCCTGGAGTGTGGCAATTAAGTGTTGTTTTTAAAAGTGTTACAAAATGTGGGTGACTCATCTACGTGAAAAGAAATTAACACGCGCTCAAGCAACACAGAAAACCCGTGAGACCAGGGATCCTACAATAAATGAAACTGCCTGCTACGATTTTACCGAAAAGCTTACGGGTAACGCTTTTGGGACGAATTACACACACATCTAGACTGCAAAACAGTCCGAAGTTTTGCGTATTCAAGTACGCGCGAGCCGTATTTTTGCGTATTCAAGTACGCGCGAGCAGTCAAACAAAAGGTCTGGAATGAGGCTGAAAACAGAGAGCGAGACTGGGGAGAGACGCTAAAAATACGGACTGTCCGTTTTGCATACGTTATATTCGTTCGAATTACCCGCTTCTCCCAGCCACGGGCAATTCCCACTGGCTAAATTTCGATGCAAGCTGTCACCAAGCTGTCAAGTAATGTTTTCAACATGTCATTCACGTTGTTCCATACCGTGATGAATTGCTAAAGCTTTCGCTGTAAAATGACAGATGTTGATCGCCTGGATTTGCTCGCAAGAATTAGGATTTGTTGTAAAACCGGAGCAGAGGGAAGCTTTGGAGTTGCTACTCAGGGGAAAGGATGTTTTCTGTGTTCTACCAACAGGATTTGACAAAAGCCTTATTTATCGGATGTTTGTTCATGCAAAGAGTTCTTCAAGTTCCGTGCAACGGCCGACCGTCATTGTTATCTCGCCTGGCTAAAAAAGCGGGATCGGTAGGAAACACACGACTTTTACCTCGTGCAAACATGCCGCTTGTTCCAACGAATTGTTTTCTCTGTCGAGTAGATTATGCTTTGGAGGAAAACGTTTTGACTGAGCAAATGTGAATTTTGGCCGCTTATTAAATATATTTCATACTGAGAGGTCGTGACACGCATATTGATTTTCTCTGGTAGGCATGATTTGCCCTCTGACGCAAGAGCATTTTCTTTCTTGGCCCCTTTAGAAATGTAAAGCTCTTCATTGCGGCTGATTAAGGGTTTTAGGTTGTTTTATTTCTCCAAAGTGCCCCCTGGATTTGAATAATTTGAAGCGATTTTCTTTGTGTCCGTGAATGTGACTTTTTCCTGCAATGTTTTGTCACGCTGGGCCCAGCTCGTTAGCGTTTTTGGCAGGATTTTAAATTCTCACAGATAGTAATTTACAGAGCTAAATCACCAAGACGTGGTTTGGAATGAGGGGATTTACTCATTCTTTTCAATCGCAATAATTGTTCATTGTCAGTTGGCGTGTTCAGTTCTTCTCTAATTTGCGAAAGCATCGCCGTGCAGTTTCCCGGGGAAGTTTCTAACCTTTGTTCCGCACGGAGAGCAAAACTGCTCTTGTGGAGAAAGATTCTCCTTCCTCGAGGACAACGAAAAGTTCGTTTTTCAGTAGGTCGGCCCACTTTGGTAACGTTTCTCCTTTTCAGGTAGGCGCAACAAACGCATTTTCCGAGCTTATCCATCCATTCGTAAAATTGCCGAACTGTGTTTTGAAACAACAGCCGCACATTCTACAATTTGTCCAAAGCCCTCGGCTCTTTCGGCTTTCTCCCTCTTCGAGGAGCAGGCAGAGGCTTTGTTGTCGTACTGCCACTTTCACTCTTTTTTGATCCTCCACTATATATACTACATTTCACTATATACACTTCATTTCACAGGGAAGCAACGCTAAAAACTGCTTTAGAATTACTGGATTACAGCGTCAATAATAACACGCGAGTCTATCAAATTCACAAAAAGGGCGGAGTTGCGAACAGATTTTTGACAGCTCGACGACATTTTTGAACCCCCTGGTCGGAACGAACTCATTGTATGAAAAACGGACAGTCGGTTTTTTTTCTCTCGCCTCACACGCCCGTAGGGCGTGTGAGGCTCGCGCGCTTCGCGCGCGTAAGACTCTTACGCCACGCTTTACCGATTTCTTTACTGATTTTGAGAAAAAAACCGACTGTTTTGCAGTCTAACACAAAAAAAAATCATGACATACATTTAATAATCTTGTTTACTTGGGCATAAGACTTAAAAAAACCTCTGAGTTTTATCTTAGAAGTGGAAGGATAATCTCGTATAAGGATAATCTCGTCCTCCGAGTGAGTCCGAGTAAGGATTGTCAGAATCGTTTGATTGGCATTTTGATCGTGATCATTTTGTGATTCCTTTTATGGAGTGATAAATATATATCATGTGACTAATTTTATATGTGCTTGTTCGGCATGTCTTCGAGTTACTTTTTGGCTGATTGTATGCGAGAATTCCAGAGCCGAGAAATTGTGACGAGTTGTAACGGTTTCGAGAATTAAGACAACAAGCGAGTTTCCGTTTCTTACATGGCGCCCAACGTGGGGCAGTGAAGTCCACTAAACGATAAAGGCGAACCCGAAGAGACAAAAAGGCAAGGGTTGAATTATGCCGACGATTTGGAACTATTGAAAGCGATCAGAGGAGGGCAACGAGGAGTCGCAACAAAGCTGATAGTAGAAGCCAAGGAAATATTGGAAAGCACATTCCTTTTAACCGAAGATTACGAGCGGTTCTTTGTGATTTATCACAACTGGACACAAAATGGCAAACGCTAAACGATTACGAGCAGCAAATCTTACAGTGTGTGTAATGTGACTGATATCGATGGCAAGTTCAAGGATTCTCAACGAGTAATAGAAAAGGTTATGGCATGCAAGCGAAAAACCGATTTGAAGTTAAAACAAAAATCAATTGGTTCAGAAGAAAATCACAGCGAAAGTTATTCGAATACAGGTCAAGTTACGGCGAGAACAAGCCAAGGAAAGGCTAAACTACCAAAATTAACTTTGGCCAAATTTCGAGGAGAATTCACAAAATGGAACACTTTCTGGGAAAGTTTTCAATCCGCCGTTCATGACGACCGAGAAATTTCTCAAGTGGATAAATTCAACTAATATCTCAACTCAGTGTCAGTGGGACCGGCAGCGAGAGCCATTTCTGGCTTAACATTGACAGCTTCGAATTACGAGAACACCGCGCGAATTCTTCAGGATCGCTTCGGCAAAACACAGCAGATTATCACCGCGCATTTGGACGAATTGATTAAAATAACACCCTGCCATAACGACCGTCCAACATCGCTAAGATATGTTTTCGACCAGATAAGTGTTCACACACGAGGCCTAGCTTCGTTAGATGTATTTCCTGAGCAATATGGAAGCTTGTTGATCTCGATAATTATGTCTAAACTGCCTAATAAAATTCGACTACACGTGGCTCGAAACTCAACGGATGAAGTATGGACTAACGATTAAGAAAGAAGAAGTTGAAGCTCGAGAAACCAGCGAGCAAGTAAAAACAAGTGAAAACGACCGCAAGCCTTCTACTAGAAAACCGCCAATTCCTACCGCAAGCGCATTGTTTGCCAAGCAAAATGGCGGGAAGAATATTCCTCGATGTGTTTATTGCAAGGAATTGCATTATTCTGCCTCGTGTGAAAAAGTTCAAAATCTTGTTCAACGCAAGGAAATTTTGATGAAAGAACGAAGAAGTTTGAAGTGTTTGGTTCCAGGTCAGATCGCGAGTTCGTGCCAAAATGAGAAGGTTTGCCGCCATTGTAAACAACGCGGCCATCATCAGTCAATTTGCCTGACGCTTTCACCTTGTGACCGCAGCGAAAAGAAGAGCAACCAACCTGAAGGGGATATTGACAACACCACTACAACGAACAATGTTAGAAACAAAGGAAAAGTTGTGCTTCAGACAGCGAAGCCGAGTATTGCCTTTAATGAGGACAACTGGAAATCGTCGCACGTGCGTATATTGTTTAACAATGGAAGCCAGCGAAGTCACATAACAAGCAATGTGAAGTCAAAGTTGAATTTGAAGCCTATGAAAACAGAGACACTACACTTGAACACCTTTGGAGGGAATTGAAGCTGCGAACTCGTTAGACTCCGAGTTGCCATCATGTTGGCGAAGAAAACCGAAATTACCGCCATTTGGAGGATCTAGCTGTAGCGGATAGTTTGGATGACAGTCGTGGAGACATTAATATCCTTATTGGATCAGACTATTATTGGAATTTGGTCAGTGGTGAAACGATTCGAGGAGATTCTGGTCAAACAGCAGCATATTTGGCTGGCTTCTATCTGGTCCCTTGCGTGACTCCTTGAGAGAAGATTCAATTTCATCGAATTTGATCATTTCAAGAGTGTCCCTTTGCTGCTCACAAAGATGAAGAATTGGTAAACACCGTAGAAAAATTCGGGAAACTGAATCCGTTGGAATACAAAGTGAAGGGTCAGATACTTGCTAATCTGTGAAAGAATTTGTGAACGTTAGACAATGGACAGCGATACGAAGTTGAACTTCCGTTTAAAGATGATTGTTTACCTATTCTCGACAACTACAATCTCTGTTACAACCGCCTGAAATCTATGCAGTTCAAGTTGAGCAAGACTCCGGGGCGCAGTTGTTCGAAGGCCGATTAGTGTTAACCCGGGGTTAAATTGTAGCCCAATTTTCTATTTCTTTTGTTCAAAAGCATTTTTCAGGATAATTTTCTCGATTCTTTTTAGAGCATCAAATTATCAAATTGTGGACATAAAGAATCAAACTGAATTTGCTTTTTAAGCTTTCATATCTGAATTGAAACCCTGGGTTATGTCAACCCTGCTTTGAACAACCCAGCCCAGACATATTACGCGAATATGAGAACGTAATTCAAAAGCAACTGGCAGCAGGAATCATTAAGAAGATTGCAAATCAGTTATCTGAAGAGCTGAATAATCAAGACGTATGTTATTTGCCGCACCATGCGGTTATTCGGAAGAATAGAGAAACCACGAAACTCCGTATAGTTTATGATGGGTCTGCAAAGTCGCAAGGACAGCAGCTTTCCCTCAATAGGGAACAGTTACGACCCACGACGACGACTTTGTCGACGACGACCGGAACTGAGATACAGTTTACTACGCATGCGCAGCCAGCAAATTTCGTGGTCGTGGTGTCGTCGACGACGCCAAACAAAGTAGAATCACGTCGTCCTGAAATCGACAAGCTTGTGCAGATATAAATCACTGTTTTTAAGCGATTTTTGAAGTCCTTTACATTTGTTTATCCGCGTAAATCGAGTTATCCCTTATTTTTTCTCCTAACAAGCGTTGTTGATTGAAAATTGGACTAACGAATTGTTTTTACTTCGAAGAATGACAACAGCTGTAGAGGCTGAGCGTGCGAACTCGTAAGTGATAAATTTAGTTGTACGTATTTAGGAAAGGCAAATAATATATCTTTAATATAGAGGAAATAATGTTTACTTGGAAAACAGCTATTGTATCGGATTGTCTCTTTTTCCAAATCTAAACTCTGAGACACTCGGACTCGGTCATCCGCTCATTCAGGTTGAAAGTTGGTTGATCTTCGTACGGAAAGCAGCGATTTTTCCGTTCGAAAAGGTCAGACAACACTAAAAATTCTTCATCGTCAATGAACTTAGACGTACGACGTAAAAAGCAAGATCTTTCATCGTTTTAAAAGAGGCCATTGCGAAAAAACTTTGTTGCGAACGAACATCACAGTGTTACATTTTTGTTCACATTCAGTGTCGTCGTCGACCTACCGACCGACTGCATCTTAAGTTTCCTTTTTGCCGCCGAAACTGACGTTCTCGTTCCAGTCCTTTCCCAGTCAACAGACGTCGTCGTCGTGAACTTCGTCGTGGTTCCTTAAGTTCCTTGATGACTGTCTTCCAACTAGCCCGAATTACATATACGGCAACTGGCAGATGTACTTGTGAGATTTCGCTAGAATCGAATTGCAATTACTGCAGACATTGAGAAAGCGTCCTCAATGATTGGCATACAAGAGAATCAGAGAAACAAGCTTCGGTTCCTATGGTTGAAAGACCCTTATGTTCTTAATTCAGAGGGCATTTAATTGCGATTTTGTAGACTTTTGTTTTGGCTGAGACTTTTACCATCCATTCAAGGAGCCACTTTGACACATCACTTGGATGCCCATAGAGATTCACGTGCTGAGTTACTTGAGTTGATAAACAAATCCCTTTTTGTCGATGAGCTTTTGACCGGTGCTGAGAACGTTCAAGAAGGATTTGAACTTTACCAGCCGGGATTCAAAGAAACTGATGGCCAAAGGAGCCTTTAACTTACGTAAATGGAACTGAAGTTCTAGTGAGCTGCTTCAGCTCATCAACAAAAAGGAGGAAAGTATAGCGCAAACGAAAACTGAAAAGACAAATGCAGTAGTGGAGGAAGAAGATGAATCTTTTATCAAGTTCTCTGTTGGACCAACCCGTACAGCAGATACACTAGTCAAGACTCTCGGGGTTTGTTGGAACACTGCAACGGATGAAATATCATTTGATTCAGCTGATTGAGTCTGCAAACACGAGAATAATATGAGAATAATTATAGAGCATATGCTAACGATGTCTTTACTGAGGAAATTGTCCAAGGTTGTAAAGAGTTTTCTGGGGCACAACACAAGTTCCCGCCAAAATCCCCCTTTTTTTCGAATTTTAGCCTTTTCTTGAATATATGAAGTACCTACCATCGTTATAGGAAATACCACTGACCGCTATGACCTGTTAAACACGTTAAAGAAAATGGCGGCCTCAGTGAAATCAAAACAAGACGCTCGAAGGAGCATTTTTGCGTCAGTAATGGCCGTATCTCCTCGTTTCTCGTATTTCTGGAAAATACCTCCTTACACATTGAAAAGGCACCGTGTTAAAGGATGTTTTTGGGGTGGAAAATATCTGCTTTGCGAAGTTTATTTTTTATCTTTCGGATACGACGATGGCGCAGCGAATCGGTGCAACCGTTTCCTTGTAGCAGAAGTAAGGGAGCGTGAAGGTAAGCCCTATTTTTAGGGATATTGAGAGGAACGCGTGGTTATTTTATGCGTTAAATTGTCAACAAAGGCACCATCTAAGACCAGTTTTCCCCACATTTTTTTCGATTAAAATACGGTTCTAACTTGACTTTATCTATTTTGATGATGGGGAACGTTGACTTTCTAGCGTTAATGCCACAAAATGCGAAATCTATTTTTTCCCCTCTTCTTCCCTTATAACATCTGTTCATACACATGTGCATCAACACGTGCTACCCATTTAGAGGTGAGTGTCAAGTCTTTCCTTCAATCGTTTTGGAAGGAGGCGAGTTCTACCTTCAGCTCTATTGTCTGATAATGCCAGAACGTTTAAGCCTTCTAAAAAGAGTGGTCCCTCACTTAATTACTATCGAGGTAGAAGCAGAATCGATAGACAACCAAGTGCCGGGTCATTCAAGTATCCCACTGCAAGGATCACAACCAGTGGTTAACAGTGATCCACCTACAGGGCGAACACGCAAGAATGTAGCAGTACGCGGAGAAGTCCTTCGAAGAAAACTTTTGAGATTTTGACTTTGCGATTATTTAAACACTGAGGTGTGTCAAAAGTGGGGAGTGTGAGAATCGTTTGATTGACATTTTTGACATGTTCGTGAACATTTCGTTATTCCTTTTATGGCGTGATAAATATATACCACGTGACTAGTTTTACATGTGCTTGTTCAGCATGTCTTCGAGTTAGGATTTGGTCGGTTGTATACGAGAATTAAATGATGACAATTTGTACCGGTTTCGTGGATTAAAGCGTTGAAATTACGACAAGCGAGTTGCCGTTTCTTACAAGGATGACGTGTCTAATTGAACAGTAGCTAACTAGAAAACCAGGTAAAATTGGGAATTCAGGGTCGATTACCGAAATCTTGGAAGAATCGTAAAACTGGAAATAAGTGAGATTAGAAATAATAAGTAATTTGCCCGGACGACATAGCGTTGATACTCAACCACATTGATGAAGCACAGAGTCAGCTACTAAGTGTAGAGAATGCAGCTGCCAATGTCGGACAACATCTAAATGCAGCTCAAACTCAGGCAATCGTCTAGCGCTTGCCCAAACTGCTTTAACATTACTTTCAGTAAAGTAATATTTTCACCATCATTCCATCATCACTGATCGCACCCTTAACTTTTGGTTCTGAGAAAATTCTTATGATTAGCTTGAAGTTTAGCACAACTACAAGGATTGCATCCGCATTTTTTTGATATAATAGAAACATTGCCGGGGATCAAGCACGTAACCTTTCTTTCAAAGAGATGTAAATGTTAGTGAACGCGGATTGACACAGAGCAATGGCCGTAAGAGAATAGAATGCAACCATGGGCACAATCTGCCAACAAGAACTGAACACGCTCTTAAGTATTGAATTTTTCAGTGAGTTTTAGAGACCTACCCGGAGGACGGTAGATGGCTCAAAATTTACGTAGTTACCGGCATTACGTGATTTCTGGTGCTAGCAAGGCTGACTTAACAAAAGACGCTACATCTTATGATAAAATTAGCAAGGGCGAACACCATCCACTACAGTCTATATTCTATGTTCTCACAGGCTTCGAAGCAAGACATTTTAGCTACCTTTTATTGTTAACACTGAGCTCTTTAAGACTCCTGCTTCGTAAATAGGCTATGCTTTAATTATAACTTAGCACTTTGATTCTGCTTTAATTGTAACTTTAATTTAATTTTAATTCTTGGCGTTTGTAACTTTCGATAGTTATTTTATCGACTGCGGAATAAAGATTATTGTTATGATTATTACTATTACTTTCTTCTACGAATTTCTATTTTCCTGTAGGGTAATTAACTTACTTTTGATATTATTTTGAGTGATCCAATCATATTTTATCTTATCAGGTACATTCAATATTTAGTATTTAGTATTTTGGTAGAATTCGCAACTCCTTTAATCTTTGTTTTCTTTCTTATTTGCGGAAACTTCACCGGAAGTCAAGGAAGCCACGAAGTTTATCAAAAAAACCGCAACGCGTGATGGCTGAAACCAGGTCGCATAACGACGATCTAACCGTGACACTTAATAAAGGAACTACACTACTTAATTATGAACCACCTTACATAGTAACAGGAGAAAAAAAAAACATAACATAATTAGAAACGTCCGCATCAGGTACAAAATGAAGTAACCACACCGCATCACGATATAAACATATGAATCACGTATTTGATGAAACAATGTCATCGAATGTCACGAGACAATATCAGTTCACGCCATTGTAATACCAACAGTATGGATTCATGAGAAACCTTCTGTTAAAGGAGAAAAAAAAACCAGCTAATTTGTAATGAATGTGCTTAAAGGGCATTTTAGAGCTCCCGAGAGTGAAATGCGGAAGATCTAGTGGTGCCACAGAGCAGCACGCGCTAAGAAAAATAAAAACGTTGATTGTTCTGTCAAGTACACTTAAATTAACATCGCCCACATTTTGAAATTACGACGTAAGCAAAAGATTTTATGCGGTAAGAACGAAAGGAATTTCACAACATAAGACTGACGGAATTATCAGAGACTGTCTTCTAATAGTCTAATACTCAGTTTTAAAATTTTCAAGTTGACTGAAGGCGTTCACAAGTTATTAGGCGTTGGTCTTGGTCTTTTTCGGTGTGAGAACTATTGTTGTGTTTTATCCGCCCAAATGTCCCCGGAGGTTTCTCTGTGGGTATTCAGGTTTACTCCTTTCCTCAAAAACCAAATATCAAAATTCCAGTTCGACCTGGAAAGCGTCTCCAATTAATTGGGGCGGGACACTTAGAGGGCCACAGGTTTTTGTCATAAACTGTCAAGAGTCACTCTCTCCTTAACTTACGCTTCCCGCCCTAAAAATTCTATACACCAGTGCTTTTGCAAGGGTTAAGACTCATGAAAGCTTTTCAATCTTCTTCGTCTCATCACCACTAGTCATTATTTTGTAAGCAGTGTTTTATTAGTATCTAATTACGTTGTCTGGTTTCTTTCCAGTTTAGATTAAGCAATCATAGAATAAGTTAACCAAAAAAGTGATGAATGAAGTCATAATTAGTAGAGGAGACTAACAATGAAGAAGTGAACTAAACAGCATTGTGGGCCATGCAGAGTCTTCTAGTTATCATGGAGTAGTATGACTGTAATGGTGAACTTTTTCGTAACTTCACAGTTTGAATATTATTCATTTCTGTAACAGTTCCATAGTTGTTCCTTCGCTTTCTTATCCTGTAAAATCTGTTCTTGGTCTAAATGTCAGTGAAGTATGCGAAATCAACTGATTTGTTATCTTTGTTGTCGATGGAACCAGAATATTGCCTATCAGCACTAAGCTTAGTTTCGAATTGTTGTTAGACGATTTCAATTGGTTGGAATATAAATTCTTTGGAAAGAGTCTCGATCATTTAAAACTTGACAAAAATTAAACTGCATTGCTGTTTGTGAGTATTCGAACGACAAATGCTAAATTTTATCAATTGTGCTCAATGAAACATAATTGGATTCGGTTGAGCTGTGCAGCAAATTACTAATGTTCAGAAAAACACCGCTTACTGCATGTTGTATGGTAATTTCTTTATATTGTTCTTGTTGAAACAGATGAAATTCAAAGTTGTGAAAGGGTTAGTGTCAAAGGTACTATATGACATTGAAAATAATCTTTTCGCCATTCGATTAATCATTGATCGCATCCCTGAATTTCAAGGTTCTTACAGAGCTGCAACTATCGCATCCGCATTCTTTTGGATGCGTGGGATCAATGACGTAGATTATATTTCAAAGAAATGGAAATTTTAGTGAACGATCGAATTGAACACGGCGGTAATGGTAAAGGAAGATTGATCGCAGGTCCGTCGCGAAGAACACGCTATCGAGTATTAAATTGTTGCTATAAAGAAGGCTCTGCCAAGGCAGCCCAAGTCCATTTTGCTACATTTTCCAGTTACTCCGCTATTCTCGCTATTGAACTTAACGTTTGCGAAGAATTTACAAAAAAAAACAGAGTTACGTAACATGAAATGATGCATAGCAAGCGTTAAAAAGTGAAACCCGTATCAAGCAATGATCCATATTAAGTGCGGACGAATGGTTGAGTTTGTTTCAAACGTTTCTTCCCGGCCATATTTTTGGTAAAGCAAACCTATGTTTAACGGGCACCTCTATTAAGGCGCAACCAGCCAAGGACCCGTAGGTTTCCTCTTTATAAAAAACAAGAGGGAAACTTTGATTGATGCCGTAAGGGTGCACAGTTTTCAAAAACCCTAATTACAATCCATGCCTTCTTTTGTATTTGCTGTATTTCCTTTCAATGTTTTTGATTTGTTGCGAAGTTTATTTTACAGAAGTTGGTTTTTCCAATCCATTCTCTGTAATTTTTATTTCAGGGCTGTACAAACAATTACAGAAAAAAATATAGGAAAAGTATATTCAATAATAAAATTCCATCCGAGAGTAATCTTGTCCATAGCTTCTCCGTAACATGAGTATTGTCAGATTTTCCAAATACACAGTCTTAATAGATTCTACAAAGGAGGACTTTTTAGCCTTGAATTTCCACACAAACCTTTAATTTTCCGCCTTTTTAGCCGGGATGCGGTTGTTTGAAACAGGATTAAGATAACACAGAATATGCCCAACATTAGACTTCAAATCTGCACGCTCACAAAGCAAATTCCTTATTATTACTTTTGCCTACAAGTTGATGTGTGGACGCTCTTAAATGACTTGTGAAAATGAATTGAAGAAACGATTTTGAACCAACAAATTTGAACACGGATCAAGATTTAACCCCGGGTTACCAATAACCGCCCTTCAAACAACTGGACCCTCATTACCCAACATGTGCTCAAAAGCGTGAATTGTCGGCAACGATGCAAAAATATAGCCTTCTTTTAGCAACTGAATATTGATTTATTTGTCGTCCAACTTTTAAGCAAGCTCGGCCTCGGCCAACCTGTGCTGAAATTTTGGTGTTGTTTAGTGAATACGTACATACTAGGGACCTTAAGCGACGACGACGACCGCAGTGAAAACATCGCTGAGAAAATGAATTTGAGTTCTTTCAAACTGACTTAATCGCGTCTATTTGGACCCGATAAAATGTCAAATGCAGGCGACTTTTCCTGGGGTTGAATTCTTAAGGATTTTATTGAGGTTCAAAAAGAGGAAGGAAGATTCGTTGTCGTATTTCCACGTCCTCCATAAAACGTGAAATTGGGAGGTTTCACGTCGTATTCGTGCTGTGGACGTCAAAGAAATGTACTAAAAAGCGTGATGCACGTGCAGAGCTGTTGTTTTGATCATTAAACCTATTGCTCTTTTAAGTTGTTGTCGTCGTCGTGGTCAGTCGTAGTTTCTTAAGCTCCCTACTAAGGCAAGTGACCAGTGGTCTTGGTTTGGTTCAGCTCCACCTAAACCAAGTTAATAATTGAATTCAAATCGTCGAGACAGCAGGAAAACCGCAGCAATTTTTAAAAATAGTGTGACTTTTTTAATTTTAGCAAACATGTTTCGACGGTACATCCGTCATCGTCAGTGTGACGGTTATGGAAGTTTATAGCTGATAAAACGTGCCTATTACAATGTACAGTACAGAGTATACGTTACATTGCGTTGGAAAAGAATACGCTACATAAATTTAAAGTTAACAAAATTAAGAGATGCGCGTGCCCGCATCTACAGAGAAAGCGTCAGATTGATGTGTTTGACCTGTTGATTAAGGTCAGGCTTTTCCCACTTAACGTCCGTAGCCTCCAAATCATAATCAATGAAAATCATCGGTCGCCAACAAACATAGAAAGAATTTTCTCTTTGTGGTTAGTGTTCGCTACGGAAACTAAAACTCTTGAGTTCTCAGGAAGCCAAAAGAAAAAGAAAAAGAAAAAGAAAATGGGAAGAACACTTCCTCTCTAACTCACGTTGCTAAGTTAATATTATATTAGTATTGATGAACTTATTATCGATCGTGCGTTAAAAAGAAGAAAAATTATTATGCCATTCCTCTGATTATCATGCACCCTGCGAAATTTCTAAACCACTTCCTTCTCATTTTTAATTGTTTTGTTTTGACAAGATTATTTCCTCATATCAGTTGTTTTATCTATTCTCTTAAAATTGAAGCGCTTATTCCTTACGATCGGTCGGTTTATATGCCAACTAACTTTGGGGTTCCGTCGGCTAAAATAAATATCTTGTAAGGATAGATAAATTCCAAAATAGGACGTTCTGCTTCGGTTAAACTAGTTACACAAATTTTGGAAATATCTCAGAGAAGATTGTAGAAAAGTGTCACTATAATCTCTATTGATGGCCGGTTATTAGTGGACCACCTTACCCCTTCCTCCTTCCAGCCATCAGAACTGAACGTTTGAAACGTGGTAGCTTCATAAACAGATTTTTTTTAAATCCTTGTTATCAAGTTTAAAATTTGTATAGTTTTACAATGGATGATACGCTGTTTTGCATTAATAGCTTGTGAATAGAGAACGCTTGTTTCTTTGGAATTTGAGAGAAAGAGCTTTAATCTTTATAAAGTTTTATATGAAAATATCAGCATAATGTCATTCGCAACTTTATTTGAACTGAAAAATTACCTTTTATTGTAAACCGATAGAGTTAGTCAATAAAGACCATTATAAGCTCTATTGTTTTGTTTTTTTTTAACGAGTTCCCAAATGATTCTTGATTTTTCTTTCAACAGATGACCTCAGCCCATTCCTGAAAGATGAAAATACTCTGAGCACCCCGGCTATCTGCTTTGAGGCGAGGTTAAGCCTTTTTGAGTGAGATTTTTTAGGAAAAGAGTAGGCCTTTCACGTAACATTTCTCCGTAACAACAATAGGGAAGTGAACCGGGTATTCCGGAAGCGTGGATTCTCACTATGTATAGTTGATATGATATTACGTATATGTCACCAGGAAAAACGTCAAAACTAAGAGGTTTGTTTGTAGCTGGCATTTGTTACAACTAGAGCGCCCGGAATTTGGTTATTTGGAACGTAGTTGCTATGCTTAGCAGGCCATGAGGTTGAGCTACTAAGCAACTGCATGAATACTGACTTTTAATAGATCAAGCATTTCTCTATGTTCACGGTGAATGTTCCAACGCTTTTATGCTTATTATTTCTGTTATCTGTTATCTTGTCTTTTCTTCGTAGCCACACTATACCAGGTCACGTAACAAATAACTTCCGATTATAAATATTTTAATACACATAGCCTTCAGTAAGTTCGTGATATTTCCTAGTTAACCTAATTATTTGTTATTGGCCAGTGGAAATACTTAAGTCTTATCACGTCTTTTGATCAGTCCCTGAAGAAGTCTTTTGTCGAACATTTGTATTGTTCTCAAGTTGTTTTTCCCACTATCAACCTCAACTATCTTACAAACAAGGTTGTTAAATATTCCTTTCAAGGTCATCTTTTAACATAATGATACAGAGTTTCTATTAATTTTCTACAGATCAAATCAATTAATTTAATTGTTATGCACTGTAAAACGTACAAATTCACAGGTGTATAAGTTGTATAAACTTAATGGGTCAGCAAGCGTGACCTCAATTAAATTTGTAACGTCCGGGTAAGAATTACTATTGCCTTTTGTTCTATATCAAAACTTTAGAAATTAACCACTATAGTTATCTTTAAGTCAATAAATCGCTTAAAATCTTTGAAAAAGATCTGTTCTTCTAACTGCATGTGCCATTATGCTGCTCCACGTGACCTCACGAGACCACGTAAAACGTTCGAGCGATATTGAGTTTACCTGGGGGAACCGCGGATTTCTGCATTTTTTTTAGCACGTCCTTCCTGCGTGTCAATCTCTCAAGAGCTCTACCCTCCAAAATCCTATATAATGTGATGCTGTAACACACTGCTGCATTATTTCCCATTTCAAAGGGCCATACTTCGAGATCTTCTGCTCATCATATCTTCTACAATTGGAATTCAAGGACAGCTAGTCATCTCAAGTGCTGCTATTTATTCCTTGGTGAGAACATTAACTGTCGATTATTTTAGCTAGTCGATTATTTTAGTCAGAGGGCTGCAGTTGCCGCCATCCGATGCAGGCCTTCAACTCAAATCCCACCCAGTGACTACTGGCCGGATTTGTTTCTTGGTAGGCTCGAGTTTAACTCCTAGACCACTATTGTAAATAGCAGACTGTACTGCTTCGGTTTCTTATTATGTTTCACTTGAGTTACTTGTTTGAGTTATTTGCCCGCGCTCATCGCCACTTGCCACTTTCACTATAAATAGTGCTGAGGGTAAAAAGGTCATTATTAATTTATCATCATTTATGTCCTGCAAATAGTATACGGCCTCTTTTCTACATGTATATCATTTCTCGTAATGACAGATGAATATGACTCCATATAAGAGTTAGTGACGTAAAAAGCGTCTTGACTTGAATAAGTGTTGTTCTAGAACAGAAGCTAAAAGACGCTTTCCTGTTTTCACGTGCTGTAGTAGCTTCTTTTTTAAAATCGCCTTTAGTTTGATCAAGATAAGAAATACTCAAAATGCTTTCATAATTCAGTCAAGTTAGGGACCTTTCTTTCACTCTTATATTGTAGTAGTCATTGTAGTGCAAAAGCCGGAAAATGTATCGTGCTTACTTTTTTTAATTCTTCCTCAAGCGGTTTAATACGTGGGGGGGGGGGGGGGGGGGGAGGGGGAGGGGGAGGGAAGGCAGAGGAGGGGCGGATCGATTCCAGGGCTCGAGCAAAGGTCTCGAAGTAGAAAAGGAAGTTTTTCCATCGATAAGAGAGCGACAGCAACGAAAACATCAAAAACGCAATTGGCTGGTTTCAAACCGAGGAGAACTGGGTACGAGTCCATGTATTTTTGGTATAAGAGCGGCTCCGCGTAATTATCAACTAGACGCGGAAATAGGCAAAAAATGGCCTGGCCTCAAACTCAACCAGAATAAAGCCTATGGAACCTAGTTACAAAATCGTTGGTTAAAGAACGATCGAGTTAATGATATTTTTCAACGAATGTTTTTTTCCAGGCCTTAAATGGGCAAAAATCATGCGAAATTAGAGTCATATTCAGTGGCTCGGATATTTTGAAATAAAGTTAAGTTGGCTAGTAAAGTATAATGACACTTCATATTTTTACTATCTTTCCTCTATACTTTTAACTGATTACTTCGCGATTTGGTCAAAAGGAGAAAAAAAAGCACTTTAGCACTTTTTCACAAGCTAAAAAAGCGGACTGGTACATGGCTTTCACCACCAAGGCGTGGTTAGCCTGAAAGAGCATTCTTTTTTCTTCAAATGAGCGAAATAAATTTTTTGGGTAAATGAAATTACGAGCGCTGACGAAGCGAAGCAAATGTCTAAAAACGGGCGAAAAAACGTAACCTCTGACCAAGGCACAACCAAATGCGATTTACGGTTGGCGCCAAACCTGTAGTTATTCGGTAACTTCTCGAAACAATATTGGTCCGAAATGTGTGGAGATTTTTTAAAACAGAGCTGAATTACATTATTAAGTGTTAAAAAGTCCACAACGTGGTGAAAAATACAACAACAGTCGAGTCTAGAGTAATCTGTTCCGTTTTCTGATTTTTATGCAGCGATTTATGCGAATCAACGAATTTGATCTGACGATACCGACCTGAGACTGTGTTAGTTAAAGAGTCCGTACAACTTCTCAGAAGATTCCTCGGAAAGACCTCAAAAATTAAGGAAATGAATAAGAATTTGAATTTATAACCATTACAATTTCACTTGCCGCCTCGGCAAAACGAAAACAACTGTCAAACTGCCACAGACAAACCAGTTTTCAGTGCAGTCATGCAAAACATGTCACGTCATGTACAATGCTACCCCGTGGGTGGGGATGTGCCACTGGGACCCTGGAACTCTTAACCTATACCAGAGCTACTGTAGTTCAGCTGAATTTAGCTACCCAATACTAGAGTAAACTCCCCTAATCCCCCCTATCCTAGAGTACCTGTTTTCCAGAAACTGCTGAGGTCACTATCACAGTAGTCTAGCCAGAACAAAACCTTATACCACAATCCCTAGTCTAGATAAAATCTTCAACCAACTGATCAGTTTCATGAAAAATGATACCCTATTCTAGATCCAAACTTTCTGATTTATATACCCTATTCTAGAGTAAACTGCTTGAAAACCATACCCTTCACATCGGCACATACCTATATAGCCCATATATGGCAGTAAGGGACTGGTCAAAAAGTATAGGGGAGGGGGTGGGCCGGAGCAGAGAGGGGGTGGGTCACGAGGTTTTGAGCCTTGTGCAAGGGGTGGGTCGTGCAATTTGCAGCTACCCTTAGGGGGTGGGTCACCCTATTTTATTACATAGATAAGCACTAACTGCTAACGAGACAGTTGACCACACTTGTTATATAAAACACAGCCAGCTGGAATTATTGCTAAAATACTCACAAACCTGTTGTGCGAGAAAATGCAACGGGTGACAGACCGCACATCCCGTGAACCCTTTGTTATTAAAAGTTTTTTTTTTTAGCTCTAACAAGCATGTCGTTTAATGATTTTCCCTTTTTGTAAGGAAATGATTGGTGGTTCTTTAAAGATTTATTAAAGTTATGGTTGGCTTTGTATAAGATTCCTTTTTTATTATTCAAGCTTCCATTATAGTAGACACTGAGGGTTGGTATTGTGTCACAGATGGCAATAAATCTTTTTCCTCCTTGTAGGTTTTGTTTTAGGAGTTTAGACTCGTTTTTGTGAATTTTATTTCTGATAGTACGTCTTCTATCAAAGTTTGTGGGTAGCCTCCGTCCATCAAGCTTTTTTTGAATTATTTTCCTCGAAGGTTGTTTCTGAGGAGTTTTTTCGCAGGATTCTCAAGGCTTCTCCTTTGACAAATCCTTTTTTAACACTAGGAGGGTGACACGAGGTGAAATGTGTGTGCAAGAAGGTTTCCGTTTGTTTAAAATGTGTCTTTGCATCATCTTTGAATCTTGTGCCTTTGTATACAACCGTGTCTAAAAACGCTGCATCTCAGTGTCAAATGTTTCGGCCATGAATTTAATGGTTGGGTGATGTAAGTTTGCTTGTTCCATGAAGGCTTCGATGTCTGGTTTACTCATGTCCCATAGGGAAAAGACATCGTGTATGTAGCATTTCCAGACTGTTGTTCTAAAGGAAGGTTTTGCTTAGAGTTGTTGTTTCAATATATGTCAAAAATATTGGCAAAGGAATCAAAACTGCTGTCTTTGTGCCCATTACAGTTCCATGGTTTTGTAGGTAGTGCTTTCCATTGAAGTGGGAGAAATTTTCTTTGAGGATTAATCTAAGAATTTCCGGCAAGTAATGTGTAGGAATGGGTTGTCTTTGTAGAAATTTTCATATGCGTCGTGACATACAATTTCAATATACCCTCGTTTTGCTGTATATTTGTGTCAAGACTCATAACGTCCATCGAAACAAGAAGTGTTCGGTTTTTCACATTTGTCTTTTCAGTGAAAGGTATGATTTCTGTGATTTTGATATTGGTTGTAGCAGTGTATCAACAAATTTTGTCGAGCACAGAACAAGGTTAGGCCATCCTCTTTTTTTTCTCCGTTTACCGTCGTCCGACCGACCCAAATTTTAGGCATTTTTTAAAAAAAGTAACGACATAGTTACACCATTTTTCACTTGGAATAATTCTTTTAATCTGAAAAATGAGCATAGTAACAGCACAGAGAAAAACAAGAACAAAAACATGAACATTTTTCACAGTATATTTTACATTTTGTTAATCCAAATATGTGAATGTTAACATTTAACGTCGTCCTGGGGTACCAGGGCCTACTATTCCGAGACTTCTTTTGATTTTTTTTTAAGTTTTTTTTTTCCAATCCAACCGACCGACCCAATATCAGGAAACGCATTCGACGGTAAACGAAGAGAAAAAAGGGGATGGCCTTAGAGGAAACCAAATATCCATGTTTTAACGAGGGGGTGGGTCATGCAATTTCCAACCTTGCTTTAGGCGTGGGTCAGTCATTTTTGTGCCGAAGGGAGGGGGTGGGTCATGTGTTTTTTATCAACCACATTTCCAAATGCTCCGGCCCACCCCCCCTATACTTTTTGACCAGTCCCTAACCCCCCCGGAAGAAATTCTTCCATACTTTGCGCTAAAACATTTCTGAAATAAAACTAGCTTTGGACTGTTTCATTTCTAACCAGTTAAAGAAAAGTAAAACTTTTCCTCCTGTTTTCATGAAAACGTCAAGAATGAAACTCTTGGCCTGAAATTTACCAACTGATGCACCCTTCTTGCTAGAGGGGCGCTTACAAGTGGCGGATCCAGGGGGGTTCCGTCACTGGATCCGCCAATTTTTTTTGGAGACCGGGCTCCCCCCGTATCTCGAGGCTGCTTACAGTGTATCAGGTGACAAAGAAAAGGAAAAGTTTCATTCCGAGTTCATGAAAACAGGGGGAAAGTTACTCTTTTCTTTTGCTGGTTAAAAATGAAACAGTCCAAAGCTAGTTTTATTTCATAATTTTTTTAGCGCCCAGCATTGAAGAATTTCTTCCCTCCTTCCCGGGGCAGAATTACGTGACCTGACATGCTTTGCATCACTGTACTGAAAACTGGTTTGCCTGTGGCAGTTTGACAGCAATAGTTATCTCCTCCAAATTTGGTTGCGTCACCAAGAATTCAACTCCACAGAAATTCACCAACAATTGACCTTTCAAGCTCTTTGGAATAAAATCAAACTCAGCGCAAGAAACTGATTAGTGACGTTTTCAATGAGCCGGGGTCGTAGCTACTAAAGCTCTCTAATAACTGGGGAGGAAGGCACCTAGAGTCCAGCAAACGATAACTGAGTCCTTCAAGAGGTTTTGGAGTCCATGACGACATGAATAGCAGTCCCGCGTTTCAAGCAAGGGGGGCAAAACGGTCCCAAGTTTCAACCAAAGGAGGTAGAAACGGTGTCCTCAGTAAAAATACTCGATCGTGTGGGGTACACCGGGACGATATAATAAACCTCTCAAAAGCGCTTTACACCTTTTTTTACTATGTGAACGTCTCGCGATCATTTTGCACCGAGGCTGAGCCATAAAGGAATGAACATTGCTGTTTTGGACGATTTCATCAAGATATTTATTGAATGACCTAAAGAATTACGAAAATCGAGGATGGGGGTTATCGGCTTTACACCCTCCGAGATCATGTTAATGCCAAATATAATTATTTAATTATTATTATTTAATCAAAGAATATTCAAGCTTACCTCGATCGATCGATATTAAGTTCCCGTTTTCATTTCTCTGTTCCTCGGCAAATTCTATACCAAAAAAACTATAAAGGGGATGTTTAGTCAAGCAGATATACTTCAAATATATCAGGGGCACCCAACGACTGTTTTTTGTCAAATACCTCTTCGGAGAAGCAAAAATTGCCTTGAATTTTCTATGGCTTGAGGACGGCTAAAAATTTCTAGATGACCGTTCCATTCATGTACAATTTTCGAAGCCTATCGAATCAATTCCCTACGATTTTCTGAAGTTTAATTTTTCGCATTTCATTTCCTAGAAAAGCTATTTGTCGTTCATGGGGAAGGAAACCTAAAATTTTCGGATTCAAAAATGTGTTAGAGCCAGAGAGAAATCAGAAAAATTCTCACTTCCGTAAAACTTTAGACTGTATCTAAATTTTCATAAGATGATTCTGAAGCCCTAAGCAACTGAACTAACGCACTCCAGGCGATCGCAGGTACTACTGACGTTGTTGGTATTGCTTCGGTGCGGTTCACCATAAACCAGTTAAGAGTCAAATTCTCATCACCTTTTTGTGATATCGCCAAAAATATATCGAAAATTTCGTTAACATAAAAAGAATTTTTCCCTGTCTGTATATTCTTATTCGCTAAGGGAACCGTTAAAACTCATGGTCCCCATTTCCGGAAGAGAACTGTCGATTGAACTTCCGGATTTCCAACTTCCGGCGTGAGTCAGTTAATAATATTGTATTTGTACTTATGAATTTGTTTCTACAAACCGTGTGCTACTCACGAGTAACAAGTAAAACAGGAAAAAAAGAAATAATATCCGCTTCCCCCGAAATAAAACTTATGCTCAAGAAATATAAAAACCACTTCCTGTACATTTTCACTTATGACAATTCATGACCATTCACCTTAACTTATTTCCTAAGAGCTAACTTATTCTGTACGATATTGGTTTACAACATTTAAATATTATTCATTACTAGACTTAAAAAGAACTGAAGATAATGTCCCTTTGTCAAGTGACACAGCTAGCTTGCACTGTAACAGGCTTAAATTTAATGTAACAACTGATTTGTTAACCAGGTCTAAATTAATCTTAGTTCAATCATATTCTTTTATCTTGTCGTAACTTCTAAATTTAGATAATACAGCGTAATTTCCGAGTTTGAAAATAATTAGCATAACAAATGAATGGTGCACCTGATGTTAATGCGGTTCACAACGAGGAAAAAGACATTCTTTGGAAACTCAACTGTAAAAGAAAAACGAAGACAGTCGCAAACCTTTTATTGAAGCTTGTAGTTGCAAACTATGCTTAATCCTCATATAAATCGATCAAATCATTTAAATGGAACTTTGTTTCTTTTGTTTCTTTAAGGTTTCTTTCTTTCTTCATGCCTGGATAAGTCTTTTCCGGCTGAATATTTTCACGAATGAATTAACTTAGTTAAAATATAATTCCCCTAGTTCGTTTTAAATGGTCTTTTTATGATCCAGATGAGACTGAAGTACCGTACTACGCCCACCAATTTGCGGACATTTTTTAACAGTTACAACATTCTCGTAAAAATATTTTTCATTCTGTGCTATTAATTTCAGCCCACCTAACCGACATTCACCGTGTATAAAAAGACAAACAGCTGCACAGTGCAGATAACATAAACGTGGAGAAGTTCCTCACCTTCCATCTAGAGATAAAAACCTCCGTGATTCCAGCCATATCTCAGTCCCAGAACCCGCCAGTACACAAGATGATTTTGGTAAGTTTGTACTACTCTGATCATTAGTATTTATTTATCTTTTGCAATGTAGTCCTACCTTTTGAATCTACAGACGAAAGCTTATATGTTTGAATTCTAAGTGGGATTTTCTTGACTTTAAGGAGCGGGTCGAAAAAGTTACTAAGTTATTTCACATTTAACTTCACTGGTATAAAATCATTAATAGACTTGGGAGCAGTGCTTTTAAAATTTGTTGCTACAAATATTTCATGGGTATCACCAGAAGGCAAGGCTGCTTTCTTACTAGTGTGGAAGTTCTTTTACTTGCATATAAGAATTTAAGGAGATGCTAGAACGCTTAATCAGTTTCCCCCCAACTCTCTATTTGGCGCCATTCTCTACCAGCTGAACGCCTGGAATATTCTGTGTCAATGCACCAGAAAATAATGTAAGGGTACTCTCTGCGATTTTCAGTGATAATTAAGCTTTGAGGCCAAAAAAGGGAGAGTTATATGTTTTTTTAAAACTTTTTTTAGAACTATCTCTGTTTGCTCTTCATTTTTGCTGTAAATTTAACACACCTGTGATGCCATCTGTTGAAAAATGGTTAATTTTGTTCTATTTTTATCAAGCAAAATAACCGGCAAATTTAGTTTTTGTTTGGTAAAACGTGTGAAATAACCGCAGAGAATCATGATCAGTGTCCATGAATATTGGTCCATCCGGGATCCTCTAAGAACTCGGCCTATCATTTTTTTATGAACTCGCCAAAACCGCGTGTTGGATGTTAAAAAAAGCAGGCTAAAAATAGAGAAAGCAAAACTACTGTCTATAGCAGGTAAAAAAACCAAGATAAAATTCTCACATGCAGGTACAGTCAGGGGTAATCTTGATGTCAAAATGTCTATAGTTGTAAGGCAAGGTCACAAGCAAGCGTGCGTGTCAGGGGTATCTCAGTCACAAGAGCGCTGATGTCAAAGTAGCAGTAGGTCTTATGGTCGATTCCCGGAGCTGGATGCAATACCCTGGGTTAAACCATAACGGAGAAACCTCTGCTTGGCATGGATGACCTTGTAGATATGCCAGATCACGTCTACAGCAGAGGAAGTAACAAACGGTTTCACTAAATTACTCAGTTCATTGAAACCTAGATAAAGACGGTTTATTAATCAATGCAGGTTAACTTATCAGTTCTTTTCTTTTATCACAGTACACATTGTTCTCTTTTCTCTTCGCTCTGGAAGTTTGTCAGTCTGCTGTACTTAAGCAAAATGTGAAGAATTCACCAGCATCAATCGACCCTATCGTGGAATGGGGACTTAAAGAACTCTTCTCATCTCGTCGTTATCGACGCTCTGTTCTCTCTACCAACTCGAATATGGGTACGATTGCGCAAACACCTTCTTATGTCAGTAATGTGCGTCTACATGGCAAGACCCATATGTTCCTTCAGATCACCCAGGACGGGGCAGTCAGTGGAGCCACACAATGCGACAACAATGTATACAGTAAGAAATGATTTGTATAATGCGGTCGTCTTCAGTGTTTAGCAATTGCCAAAAGGAGAACCTCAGTTATTACTTAATTAGCAATTGATGAATGAGGCTGAGTAGGATCGGAAGAATTAAGCAGATCTAGGAGGGTGTTATCCACAGAGTCCGAAGGCCGAGGTGGATAACACCCTCCCAGATCCGCTTAATTCTTCATATCCTACGAAAGCCGAATTCATTTATTGCTTTATTATTCCTATGTTCTCGAATCTTAACGATTTTAGTATGTTCACAAGTCACTCGAATCGCTTTATTCTGAGTGATGTATTTATTAACGAATCCACTCGTGAGACAGTATAAAATGACGCTGATAGGGCCTCAGTAGATCTTAAAAGTCTGCAAATCAATAAAGGTAAAAACGCAAGAGCGCAAATAAGAGCTGACCTCTTGGAGAGTGATTCTCAGTCGCGTTGTCAGAAATTGTCCGAAGTGGGAACAAAATATATGCATTCACGAAAAAAGGTGAAATGTTTTTAATTAGCCTCATCATCCAATTTCTGACTCGGTATGTTAACTCCTTTATGTTTTCGAACAGGAAATATTATCAGAATTAGTTGAAACAGTGTGTATCGTGATGACTGAAAAGTTATTAAAATGACTGACTGACCGAACTAACAGGGGTTCACCAATACATGCGTCTCACTCAAGGCTATTTGCATCATTTCCCGATGAAATCACCCACTTGCACATCGTATCCATTTGCTATCCTCAGTAAACCTTGAATAGGCTAAACGGGAAGTTTCATAAAACCGTCGCTGCTGCGTCACTTTTGGAATAAATCACTTATTATTGGTATTATCGGGGAATTAAATTGGCTACCACAATATAAGAGATGTTGGCCGTTCGTGAAAGCGAAGAATGAAAATGTAAGACGCAGAACTACAAAACTGTAGATCATATACTTCAAAAGTTTCGGTATTTGAAGCACGTTTACTAGGGCATCCTTAGTTATTAACGTGAAAGCGAAAGTTTGCTTTTCTAATTGTCTCTTTTCCGCTTTTTTTTTTTAGCCAAACTTGAGGTGCAATCCGTGGGAAATGGAATGAAGCGTATAAAAGGAATTGAAACTGGGCGTTTTTTGGGTATTAACGGAAATGGAAAACTTTACTCTACGGTACGTTGTCATTTGGAATCCTATTTCTCTTCTCTATGTTTTAGCTTTCCTCTCTCCTAAGGCTCTCAACAGGTAAACAAAAGAATATATCCAGTTACAAAAGCCTTCTCTCATCGTTCCCTGGGCGCTATCTTTTCGCCTCTTATAGGCACAAACAGGCCTCTTTGAAGGAGATCAGTTATTCAGAAAGGGTCAACTTATACAGTAGCTACAGGCGCATAGTAAAGGCGCTCCTTCTTTCAGGTCAGTTATTATTGCAACACTCAAGAACTTATTCCTTTTATTTTACAGACTACACCTAGCGATGAAACCATCTTTAAGCAGGAATTACAGAGCTCATCGTACAACACTTTTGCATCAGTAAAATACTACAGGACTTCACTTTACGACGCTTTTATATCAATAGGAAAAAATGGGGTAGCGAGAAATGCTTCGGGTACCAACAAGAATCAAAACAAAGTGAAGTTTCTTTTATTAGCCAGTTGTTCATAATGACGAAACCAAGAACTGCTTTTACCATTTAGCAACTATAAATGATATAGAATAAGTAAAATTGATGAGTTTCAGCACCAAAGATGGAGGAATTTTGGAATAGTTTTCTTTAAGTTTTGATTCGCGAGCTTAATTAATTAGACCATAAAGCATATAAGCTAAAATTTAAAGGCTTAAATTAGAAAAATGTCATATTTATTTATTTATTTATTTAATATATTTATTGTGAAGATCTATCAAATGGTTCTTCACTGTCAGCAATTGACTCGTTAGCTGTTTTCAAACGGCTTTTTGTAAACTTTTGAAAAGTATTGTTTAAGTTTATGTCCTTATTTTTAAGGATAGCTGTTAATACAAAGTATATCGCTATTGACATGGAGTGCCAGTAAAGTTAAATGACCACGTGGTCTCACGGTCATAAAAGCGTCAGCTGTGAGCGATACGACGGACACATCTCTTCAAACGGCCATTGCACAATATTACAATAAGAAACGTATTCGACCTCCCCCTCGCCCCTCCCCCGAGAGGTCTTCTTGGAAAAAGAAGTCTTTAAACATTAATTTATTGGAATTCGAAAGAGTTTTTATGGCCTTACAACCAGAAGTAAAGTGCTCGTATCGTTCATGGTTTGCGCTTTCCCGAATTATTATTATTATTAGTTAGGTCTTGTCATTACAGTGTGAATTTTCAAAATGAATGCAAATAAAAGCAGCATTAAAGAAGACATTTGGTTTTTATGTATATGTAAAAGCTAAAGCTAAGGTCTTTCCCCCCTTTTTTCCGTTGTTATTGTGGAACAGTCTGCGTCAGTCTTTCTTTGAGAACACTAATTTAAACTAATTTAAACAGTCCGTTTCCTCATTCAATGTGGAGGAGTGTGTGGCCGAGTGGTTAACACCTTAAACCCCGGGTCTGGAGGTCCGTGGTTCAAGCCTTGCTTGTCGCGTTGTTTCCTTAGACAAGGAACTTTACTCCACTTTGTTTCTCTTCATCCAGGTGTATAAAAATGAGTACCGGCCACATACTGCTGAGAGGTAACACTGCAATGGACTAGCATCCCGTCCAGCAGGGAGTAGCAATACTCCTAGGTGCTTCATGCTAATGAAACCGGGATAAGCTCCGGCCGTTTAGGCTTTTCAGGGGCACCCAACGACAGTTTCCTCCTAAATGCTTTGAAAACACTTTCTAGGCTATTCAGAGTACTTTTACATCTCTAGAAATGTATTTTAACAAGAGAGAATGATCTCATTCTCTCTTGATTTTAAGTGGTGCTAAAAAATTTATATCTGTTCGGTCATCCTAGGGCAACTTGAGTCTTTTCGAAATTACAAGGGCTTCGATATTATTTTCCCGATTCCTCTCTGCATCGCATTTTCGATTCCGAGAATTTTAGGTTTCCTTTCTCTACGAAAAGTGGCCTAACATGGGGAGGGAAATGGAAAAAATTATAGTTCAGAAAGTCGTAGGGAATTTAATAATTAAGCTTCGAAAATTGTACCTGAATTGAACGGTCATCTAGAAATTTTTAGCTTTCATCAAGCTATAGAAAATTCTAGGCAAGTTTTGCTTCTCCGAACAGATATTTCACAGAAAACAGTCGTTGGGTGCCCCTGGCTTTTGGCTCGTGTGCGCATTCACCTTTCCTTTTCCTCATTCAATCACAGTCCTGTAAACTAGAAATGTACTTTGTATTTTTCTTTTTTCGTAATGTTTAGCTGACCCCACGTCATCAATCTTCGGCTTCGAAGGTTAGGTGTTACTGGTAAATAATAACAACAGTACACATTAACCTGCTATCCTGTGGCCAATGGTGCAGTTATTTTACCCCTCTCTTCCCATCAATGTCCTAACACTACAGGGGTCGCGAAAGAAGATGAACCTGGGAATCGAACTCGACATCGTCCCTCACAGAAGGCCGCTCACTAACCGACTGAGATTTTTCTTGCTCCTTTCTAATGTTAAGGTGGGGCAAAATGAGGTGTATTCGAAGGGAAATGTGCAAATGGCTAATAACAAAACGCTCGAAGGAGCATTTTTGCGTCAGTAATGGCTGTATCTCCTCGTTTCTCGTATTTCTGGAAAATCCCTCCTTACACATTGAAAAGGCACCGTGTTAAAAGATGTTTTTGGAGTGGAAAACATCTGCTTTGCGAAGTTTATTTTTTATCTTTCGGATACGACGATGGAGTAGCGAATCGGTGCAACCGTTTCCTTGTAGCAGAAGTAAGGGAGCGTGAAGGTAAGCCCCATTTTTAGGGATATTAAGAGGAAAGTGTGGCTATTTTATGCGGTAAATTGTCAACAAAGGCACCATGTAAGAACGGTTTTTCCGCACATGGTTTTCAATTAAAATACGGTTCTAACTTGACTTTATCTATTTTGATGATAAGGAGTTGACTTTCTAGCGTTAAAGCCACAAAATGCAAAATACACATGTGCACGTGCTACCCATTTAGTGTTGAGTGCCAAGTCTTTCCTTCAATCGTTTCGTCGATTTGCAAGGAGGCGAGATCTACCTTCAGCTCTATTGTCTGATAATGCTAGAACGTCTAAGCCTTCTAAAAAGAGTGGTCCAACACTTAATTGCTATCGAGGTAGATGCAGAATCGACAGACAACCAAGTGCTGGGTCATTCAAGTATCCCACTGCAAGGATCACAACCAGTGGTTAACAGTAATCCACCTAAAGAGCAACCACGCTGGAATGCAGCAGTACGCGGAGAAATCCTTCGAAAATTTTGACTTTGAGATTATTTGAGGTGAGGTGTGTCAAAAGTGGGGAGTGTGAGAATCGTTTGATTGACATTTTTGACATGTTTGTGAGCATTTTGTTATTCCTTTTATGGCGTGATGAAGATATACCACGTGACTAGTTTTACATGTACTTGTTTGGCATGTCTTCGAGTTAGGATTTGATGGATTGTATGCGAGAATTGAAGAGTGAAATGATGTCGATTTGTTGCCGATATGTACCGGTTTCAAGGATTAAAGCGTTGAAATTACAACAAGCGAGTTGCCATTTCTTACAAGGACGACTTGTCTGATTGAACAGTAGCTAACTATAAATTCAGGAATTCAAGGCCGGTTACCGAAAAGTTAGAAGAATCGTAAAACTGGAAATAAGTGAGATTAGAAATAATAAGTAATTTGGCCGGACGACATAGCGTTGATACTCAACCACATTGATGATCGAAGCACAGAGTCTGCTACTAAGTGTAGAGAATCGAATGAAACTGCAGATGTCGTACTACTCTAAATGCAGCTAAAACTCAGGCAATCGTACAGCGCTCGACCAAACTGCTTAAACACTACTTTAAAGTAGACAAAGAGCAGTGGCCGTAAGAGAATAGAATGCAACCATGGGCGCAATCTACCAACAAGAACTGAACACGCTCTTAAGTACTGAATTTTCCAGTGAGTTTTACAGAGCTACCTGGAGGAAGGTAGTTGGATCAAAAATTGCGTCATTACCGGCATTACGTGATTTCTGGTGCTAGCAAGACTGACTTCACAAAAGACGCTACATCTTATGATAAAATTAGCAAGGACGAACGCCGTCCACTATATTCTATTTTACCGACTGTAAAGCACTCTTGTTACAGGCTTCGAAGGAAGACATTTCAGCTACCTTTTATAGTTAACACTCAAACTCCTGCTAAGCTATCCATTAATTATAACTTAGCAATTTGATTCTACTTTAATTGTAACTTTTAATTTAATTTTAATTCTTGACGTTTGTAACTTTTGATAGGTATTTTATCGACTGCGGAATAAAGATTATTATTATGATTATTATTACTACTTTCTTCTACGAATTTCTATTTTGCTGTAGGGTAATTAACTTACTTTTGAAAAGAGTATTTTGGCCTCTTTTCTCAGTGATAATATTTTGAATGATCCAATCATATTTTATCTCATCAGGTACATTCAATATTTATTCTTTTGGTAGAATTCCCAACTCCTTTAATCTTTGTTTTCTTTCTTATTTGCGGAAGAAACTAAAAACTTAAGGCTGGTTAAACTTCACCGGAAGTCAAGGAAGCCACGAAGTTTATGAAAAAAACCGCAACGCGTGATGGCTGAACCCAGGTCGCATAACGACGATCTAACCGTGACACTTAATAAAGGAACTACACTACTTAATTTTGTACCACCTTACATAGTAACAGAAAAAAACATAACATAATTAGAAACGTCCGCATCAGGTACAAAATGATGAAAAGAAAAAAACTTCACAATGGAGTAACCACACCGCATCACGATATAAACATATGAATCATGTGTTTGATCAAACTCTGTCACGAAGAAGGACAAAATTGCACGAGAGTCGACAAAACCACGACATATATTAAATAATAATACAACGAGTGTGACGAGACAATATCAGTCCACGTCATTGTAATACCAACAGTATGGATTCATGAGAAACCTTAGGGTCTTTTTTTTCTGTTAAAGGAGAAAAAAACAGCTAGTTTGTAATGAATGTGCTTAAAGGGCATTTGAGAGCTCTCGAGAGTGAAATGCGGAACTGATCTAGTGGTGCCACGGAGCAGCACGTGCTAAGAAAAATAAAAAAGTTGATTTTTCTGTCAAGTACACTTCAATTAACATCGCCCGAATTTTTGAAATTACGACGTAAGCAAAAGAACTAAAAGATTTTATGCGTTAAGAACGAAAGGAATTTCACAACATAAGACTGACGGAATTATCAGAGACTGTCTTCTAAGACCCTGTTTACATGGAGTGGGGGACCCCGGTCTAGTGGGGTAAGTTTCTTTTGTTTTGTGTCCCCCAGAGCGTAAAAACAAAAGAAACCAACCTCACTAGACCGGGGTCCCCCACTCCATGTAAACAGGCCCTAATAGTCTAAAACTCAGTTTTAAAATTTTCAAATTGACTGAAGGCGTTCACAAGTTATTAGGCGTTGGTCTTGGGGTCTTTTTTGGTGTGAGAACTATTCTTGTGTTTCATCCGCCCAAATGCTCCCGGAGATTTTTCTGTGGGTGTTCAGGTTTACTCTTTTCGTCAAAAACCAAATGTCAAAATTCCAGTTCGACCTGGAAAGCGTCCCCAATTAATTGTGGCTGGACACTTGGAGGATCAAAGGTTTATCATAAACTGTGAAAAGTCACCGTCTCTCTAAGTAAATTTAGTATATTTTAGTTTTTTTGCCCATAAGTTACGCTTCCCGCCCTAAAAATTCTATACATCAGTGCTTTTGCAAGGGTTAAGACTCGTGAAAGCTTTTCGGTCGGCTTCGTCTCATCACCACTAGTCATTATTGTGTAAGCAGTGTTTTATTAGTATCTAATTACATTGTCTAGTTTCTTTCCAATTTAGATTAAGCAATCATAGAACAAGTTAACCAAAAAAGTGATGAATGAAGTCATAATTAGTAGAGGAGACTAACAATGAAGTAGTGGACTAAACAGCATTGTGGGCCATGCAAAGTCTTCTAGTTATCATAGAGGAGTATGACTGTAATGGTGAACCTTTTCGTAAGTTCACAGTTTGAATATTATTCATTTCTGTAACAGTTCCATAGTTGTTCCTTCCCTTTCTTATCCTGTACTAAATGTCAGTGAAGTATGCGAAATGAACTGATTTGTTATCGTTGTTGTCGATAAAACCAGAATATTGCCCATCAGTACTAAGCTTAGTTTCGAATTGTTTTTAGCCGATTTCAATTTGTTGGAATATAAATTCTTTGGAAAGAGTCTCGATCATTTAAAACTTGACAAAAATTAAACTGCATTGCTCTTTGTGAGTATTTGAACGACAAATGTTAAATGTTGTCAATTGCGCTCAGTGAAACATAATTGGATTCGGTTGAGCTGTGCAGCAAATCACTAATTAATGTTCAGAGAAACACCGCTTACTGCATGTTCTATGGTAATTTGTTTATATACGTTTCTTGTTGAAAGAGATGAAATTCAAAGTTGTTAAAGGGTTTGTGTCACAAGTACTAAATGAGATTGAAAATGATCTTTTCGCCATTCGATTAATCATTGATCGCGTACCTGAATTTCAAGGTTTTCAGCAAAATCTCGTTAAGTGTCTGAAGTCAATCACAGAACTGCAACTATCGCATCCGCATTCTTTTGGATGCGTGGGATCAATGACGTAGATTATATTTCAAAGAAATGGAAATTTTAGTGAACGATCGAATTAAACACGGCGGTAATGGCAAAGGAAGATTGCCCGCAGGTCCGTCGCGAAGAACACGCTACCGAGTATTAATTTTTTCCCCATAAAGAAGGCCCTGCCAAGGCAGCCTAAGTCCTTTTTGCTACAATTTCCAGTTACTCCTCTATTCTCGCTATTGAACTTAACGTTTGCGAAGAATTTACAAAAAAACAGATTTACGTGACAGGAAATGAGGCGTAGCAAGCGTTAAAAAGTGAAACCTGTATAAAGCAGAATCCATATTAGGTGCGGACGAATGGTTGAGTTTGTTTCAAACGTTTCTTGCTGGCGATATTTTCTGTTAAACAAACCTATTCTTAACGGACACCTCTATTAAGGCGCACCAGCCAAGGACCCGTGGGTTTTCGGTTAAAAAAAAAAAAAAACAAAAACAAGAGGGAAACTTTGATTGATACGGTAAGACCGCACTGTTTTCAAAAACCCTAATTACAATCCTTGCCTTCTTTTGTATTTGCTGTGTTTCCTTTCAATGTATTTGATTTGTTGCGAAGTTTATTTTACAGAAGTTGATTTTTCAAATACATTTTGAATACATTTTTCAAATACATTTTTCAAATACATTTTTCAGGGCTGTACAAAAAAATTACAGAAAAAAATATAAGGAAAGCATATTCAATAATAAAATTCCATCCGACAGTAATCTCGTCCAGAGATACTCCGTAACATTTAAAGTCAGGTTGTATGACTATTGTCAGATTTTCCAAATATACAGTGTTAATAGATTCTACAAAGGAGGACTTTTTAGCCTTTAATTTCCACACAAACCTTAAATTTTCCGCTTTTTTTAGCTGGGATGCTGTTGTTTGAAACAGGATTAAGATAACACAGAATAAGCGCACGCTCACAAAGAAAATTCCTTGTTATTACTTTTTCCTACAGGTTGATGTCTGGACGCTCTTAAATGACGTGTGAAAATGAATTGGAGAAACGATCTTGAAGCAATAAATTTGAACACGGATCAAGATTTAACCCCGGGTTAGCAATAACCGCCCTTCAAACAACTGGAGCCTGATCACCCGCCATGCGCTCAAAAGCGTGAATTGTCAGCCTCAACGTGAATTGTCTTCGACGATGCAAAAATATTGCGTTCCTTTTAGCAACTGAATATTGATTTATTTGTCATCCAACTTTTAAGCAAGCTCGGCCCCGGCCAACCTGTGCTAAATTTTTGGTGTGGTTTAGTGAATACATACATACAGTGGAACCCCGATATATAACGACATGCCAAGGGAGCAGTGGAATTAGATCGTTATATCGAGGTATTGTTATATCGAGACTCCCGATATAACGATATTGTCGTAAATTAACCGAAAATATCGTTCTATCGGGGTAAAATTAAAAAGGACTTTTTTTACTACATAGTGTTTAATTAAACTTTTAAGGAGTATCAAATGACTCACAAATGTAGCGTTTCAAGCACCAGCAATGTCCTTAAACAGTTCGCAAAGCATTAGACGTTATCAAGGTTACACAACAAAGTCTGTGGTATGAATCGTAAAAGGGAAACAAAACAAAACTTAAACATTTGAAGTTGCGACTGTAATCGTCTTTACTTTTTGCTGTTTGCATGTTCAGTTGTTTTTCATTTTTAACAGACACTTGTTCATTAATTAAAGTACTCTTCAAGTTTGTTTTATTTGCAATCTTGAAAACGCATCCTCCATCGCTGAAAGAGAGGAAAGGAATTCTCTCTCTCGTTCGCCCGAATCATCCAAAGTAATAATAAAATCTCTAATTACTTTGACAGCTTCAGTAGCGTGCACAGGAGTCAGGCCTAGGGGCGTAGGTTCAATCACTGATATATCATCATCAGAGTCTGACTCGTCCCCTTGAGAGCTAGCATGCGCGACTGTATCTGTGTACTGATACTGTAATATCGTTATATAAAAAAATATAAAATAAATAAAACTTTATTAAAGTGTCAAAAGCCGTCTAGCCAGGGAAAAAATCCCTTACTAATTTGGGGACACCAATTAGGGGAGAATATACAAACTAAAAACTATATACAGTAGTAGGTAAAATATCTATAGTTAACTAATTAAGAGATTTATAGTAAAAATATACAGAAGTCAAAATGAACAAAGGCTACAGCCTGCGCAGCCATCATCTAAAAGTTCACTCATATTGAGTTGGCGTATCTTGCTTTTAAACGACGTTAGGGTTGTGACGTCCCTGATACTCTTGGGTAGTTTTGTCCATAGCCTAGGCCCTAGATATCTAATAGAGTGCTTGCCATAGGTGACTGTCTCATACCTAGGTATAGAGAAATCTGCTTGCCTCAGATTGTAATTACTATTTGGTTCTTTAAAGATGTTACTTATATATGCAGGGCACAGTTTATGCTTTACTTTATACATGAGGATGCACAGATCCTGTAAGCGACTATTTAGTAGTGTTGGCAGATCTGCCTTCTCTAGTAGTTGTTCATAACTAGAATTATTATCCTTGAAAACCGCTCTAAGTCCTCTTTCTTGTAGTCTTTCAAGCTTTCGAGTGTCACTCGCTTTACAAAAATGCCACACTAGGTGACAGTACGTGAGGAATGGTAATATCGCGCTTTTGAATAATATTAACTTAGATTTCATAGGAATTAGATTACGTAGTCTCATTAGAACACCAATTCTCTGGCTGGCTTTTTTACAGATAGAGATTACATGCTCAGAGAAATTTAGCTTAGAATCTAACACTACTCCTAGAAGTATGATATTATCTTTAGTTTCAATCACAACATCATTCACGCAAATATTGCTGTCATTTTGAGTGAAGCCCAAGTTCAAAACTTGGTACTTTTTGAGGTTTCCCGCCAATAAGTTAGAATCGTACCACGTTGTTGCTAAGTTGGCACTATCCTTTAACAGAGAAGTAACAGCTGCCTGGTCTGCTCCTGCGTGGTAAATTTGATGGTCGTCGGCATACATAGACAAGTTCGCTGTTAGGCAGTAGGATAGGTCATTCTGGAAAACATTCCATAACAACGGGCCAAGCGCGGAACCCTGAGGACAGCCACGACTCACGAATCGGCTCGAACTAACATGACGGCCGATCTTTACTTGATATTTCCGTTCATTTAAATAGCTGTTTAAAAGTTGAATAGCGCTTTCCTGAAAACCGTACGCTTCAAGCTTGTTCAGAAGTAGTGGTGGGTGTAACGAGTCAAATGCCTTTGACATGTCAGTTGAAAGTATGCTCACAACCTGTCTTCGATCCCTCGCCAGTCTCCAATCTTCTACTAAATTGATCAATGTCGTTTCGCAGCTGTGAGCTTTGCGATAAGCGGATGAGTGTTGGTAAATGCGATTACCAAAGCCAGAGTTGATCTGCGCTCCAACCAACTTCTCAAGAACTTTACTTACACATGGTAAGAGAGTTATGGGCCGGTAGTTTTCCTTTGCATTCCTGTCATCCTTTTTGTATACTGGGGCCCAATGCCCATACTTCCATTCACTAGGCCATGCATTCTTGTTAATACAAGAATTGAACAAGGTGGTTAGTGGAGCGGATAATTCATTAGCACCTGTTTTTAAAGCCTTTGAAGGAATTCCATCAGTGCCGGTGGCTTTGTTTATGTTCAGCGAATCGAGAACTGCAAGGACTTGTCCCTGTGTAACCAATTCGATTTCAATGGTCTGAGTGGAATTCCTATTTTCATATTGTATCCTCTGAACACAAGGATGGTCTCTAAAGTCCTCTATTGACTTTCTTTCAATCGCTGTACCGCCAATGCCATCCGCCAAGGTAGCAAAATGCTCAACCAATTCCTCAGCCACTTGTTGTTGATTCGTTATCATACTGCCGTTTATTTTTAAGTGGATGTCGTTTCTTTCAGTACAGCTCTTAGAGCCCAAAAATGGCTTGAAAGTTTTGAAGAACGCCTTGGGATTGATTTTCAAATCGTTTGATTTATTATACCAGTACTGTTTGAGGGCGATTCTTCTTTGTTTAGTGGCCTCGTTTCTGGCTTTACGTCG
>OZ037777.1:58201231-58328731 GCA_964035525.1 Porites cylindrica | reverse complement strand
CTCATGTCCCATATCAGTTGTTTTATCTATTCTTTTAAAATTGAAGCGCTATTTCCTTACGATCGGTCGGTTCATATGCCAACTAAGTTTGGGGTTCGCTAGCTAACATAAATATTTTGCTAGGATAGATAAATTCCAAAATAGGGCGTTCCGCTTCGGTTAAACCAGTTACACAAATTTTTTTTGGAAATATCTCATAGAAGATTGTGGAAAAGTGTTACCACAACCTCTTTTGATGGCCGACCATCAGTGGACCACCTACGCGGTCCAGATTACTGCGGAACAGAGGTCATCCTTTCATCCTTCCAGCCATCAGAACTGAACGTTTCAAACGTAGCTTCATAAAAAGATTTTTTTTATCCTTTTTATCAAGTTTTAAAATTTGTATAGTTTTAACAATCCGATTATTCGCTGTTTTGCATTAATAGCTGGTGACAAAGAACGTATGTTTCTTTGGAATTTGAGAGAAAGAGCTTTTTCTTTGTAAAACTTTGCTGAAAAGGTTTATATTAAAACATAAGCATGATGTCATTGGTTAATTTATTTGAACTGAAAAATTACTGTTTATTGCAAACCGATAGACTTAGTCGCTAAAGATCATCATAAGCTCTGCAAATAACACTTGGCACCCCGGCTATCCGCCTTGCGTTTTTACTTACAATACCGCTGAATATCACCCCCATTTTGCTTTAAAATCCCGAATCCTGTCGTTAAAATAAGGGAAATCCCGAATCCCTTAAAACCTAATGGGGACCCTGGAGTGTGGCAATTAAGTGTTGTTTTTAAAAGTGTTACAAAATGTGGGTGACTCATCCACGTAAAAAGAAATTAACACGCGCTCAAGCAACATAGAAAACCCGTGAGACCAGGGATCCTACAATAAATGAAACTGCCTGCTACGATTTTACTGAAAAGCTTACGGGTAACGCTTTTGGGACGAATTACACACACATCATGACATACATTTAATAATCTTGTTTACTTGGGGATAAGACTTAAAAAAGCCTCTGAGTTTTATCTTAGAAGTGGAAGGATAATCTCGTATAAGGATAATCTCGTCCGCCGAGTGAGTCCGAGTAAGGATTGTCAGAATCGTTTGATTGGCATTTTGATCGTGATCATTTTGTGATTCCTTTTATGGAGTGATAAATATATATCATGTGACTAATTTTATATGTGCTTGTTCGGCACGTCTTCGAGTTAGTTTTTGGCTGATTGTATGCGATAATTCGATAAAATTATGACGATTTGTACCGGTTTCGAGAATTAAAGCGTTGAAATTACAACAAGCGAGTTTCCGTTTCTTACATGGCGCCCAACGTGGGGCAGTGAAGTCCACTAAACGATAAAGGCGAACCCGAAGAGACAAAAAGGCAAGGGTTGAATCATGGCAGACGATTTGGAACTATTGAAAGCGATCAGAGGAGGGCAACGAGGAGTCGCAACAAAGCTGATAGCACAAGCCGAGGAAATATTGGAAAGCACATTCCTTTTAACCGAAGATTACGAGCGTTTCTTTGTGATTTATCGCAACTGGACACAAAATGGCAGACACTAAACGATTACGAGCGGCAAATAATAGAGACCTTAAGATACCCCGATATCGGTGTACGGGTACGGGTAGCGTACCCGTAGACGTAAAATGTTCATGTGCGTGACTATTCCGATTAAGATACCCGAAGAACAAGCACGCAAACTTAACTTAGTACATGCATGTCGCTTAATGCATACAAAATCTCTCTCAAATTCTACACTTCATATCTTAACAACAAGCTGCAACAAGTAATTCATTCATACATAAGCTTATTGAAATATCATAGAAAGATTTTAAGAAACTTGGCGGGAAGTCCCTCGACAGAAAGCTTGTGATCGCAAACCCCGCCATTTGATCGAGGCACATCACCAAACAATTCCTTTGATTGTCAACTTCAACAGTGACTCCCATGCTAAATTTTTCAATGCTATTTCTTTTGCGAAACTCAAACGTTCGAGCAATTCTCAGAAATCTCCCCAAATACCGCCACAATTTGATATCGTTTCAGAGTTCAACCTTCGCATTTGAGGTCCAAAATCAATACATTTGGAAGCGCTTTCTTTATAGCTAAAATTCAAATTTGGCAAAAATATTTGAACAGACTTGCAATAACATTGCCAAGGAGTCATACAATTTACATTTGTACTTAAAAAGTCTTAAAAACTTACTCGTTTCTCCATCATGTAGGACTTGCAGGTACTCGTAAATCTTCTACGGGTAAACTGGTGTCTACCCCGGAAAAACGGCTGGTTCTACCGGGTAAGGTCGATGACGTCACCACAAAATGAAAAAAACATGGCGCTACCCGTTACCCGTACACCGATTTCGGGGTATCTTAAGGTCTCTAATGTGACAGATATCGATGCCAAGATCGAGGATTCTCAACGAGCTATAGAAAAGGTTATGGCATGCAAGCGAAAAATCGATTTGAAGTTAAAACAAAAATCAAGTGGTTCAGGAGAAAATCACAGCGAAAGTTATTCGAATACAGGTCAAGTTCCGGCGAGAACAAGCCAAGCAAAAGCTAAACTACCGAAATTAACAAATTTCGAGGAGAATTCACAAAATGGAAAACTTTCTGGGACAGTTTTCAATCCGCCGCTCATGACAACCCAGAAATTACTCAAGTGGATAAATTCAACTCATATCTCAACTCAGTGTCAGTGAGACCGGCGGTAAGAGCCATTTCTGGCTTAACATTGACAGCTTCGAATTACGAGAACACCGTGCGAATTCTTCAGGATCGCTTCGGCAAAACACAGCAGATTATCACCGCGCATATGGACGAATTGATTGAAATAACACCCTGCCATAACGACCGTCCAACATCGCTAAGATATTTCTTCGACCAGATAAGTGTTCACGCACGAGACCTAGCTTCGTTAGGTGTATCTCCTGAGCAATATGGAAGCTTGTTGATCTCGATAATTATGTCTAAACTGCCTAATGAAATTCGACTACGCGTGGCTCGAACCTCAACGGATGAAGTATGGACTAACGATTAAGAAAGACGAAGTTGAAGCTCGAGAAACCAGCGAGCAAGTAAAAACAAGTGAAAACGACCGCAAGCCTTCTACTGGAAAACCGCCAATTCCTACCGCAAGCGCGTTGTTTGTCAAGCAAAATGGAGGGTCTCAATGGGGTTAACCGATAGGCGTAAAACGGCCAAAAATTTAGTCGATAGCCGTAAAAATTGAAAAATTTTAACCGTTAGCCGTAAATAGGGAAAAAAGAGTTAACCGTAAAAGAAATTGTTACCTAGATTTGCTACTTTTAAGGAAGTGCTAAACTCACTTATGGTTGCGTTTTTTATTTCGCGGCTAGTGTGACTCGCACGTTAGGCGAAGCACCTTTTACGTGTTAACCAAGACCTAGGCTCCATTTCTGGCGCTCTCTCGGGGAACTAACTTTTTCCATAGCGAAAGTGTGGTTTCTAGCTGGGGATTAATATTTGCAATTTTCTGGAGGTCGTGCCCTCGAAACACTAGTGAAACAACACGCAGAGATGTCAATGTTTGTAATTTAACACGTTGCTGATAAACAACATTTCCTTGTTTTTCTCTGACGCTACGGTAGACATTATGCCTAGTCCCTGTACGGCGTCTTCCCACGCAATCTCGGTCAAGGCATTTCGGTGGAGAACTCGCTCGGACCACGAGACCCGAAACGCATTAGCCGTGCAGAATAATGCGGCCTACGGACAAGGCAACGGCAAACAGTCGTTCTGTACAGTCCTTCGCTATCATTAAAAACACTGAACACGGGAATTTTGTTATTGGCCGTTTTCACACTAGAGCTAGAAACGGATCATCCGTCTGAGACTAGCCTGTGTACAGTCGCCCCCTCCCCCACAGACACGCCTTCTCCGATTTTTTCTGAGGGGAGGGGGCGGTTGTTCACAGGCTATCTGGAACGGATAATCCCGTCTTCAAAAGTCAGGCGGATTGTTCATTCAAAATTCCATTTTCATTCCATTCCATTTTCAAATTAAGACGTATTACCTATCTGACGCGAATCATCAAACGGATAACCAGTCTCACACGAATAATCCTTCTCTAGTGTAAAAACGGCCATTTCTGTGATAATGAGTGTCGCGCCCCGGCCTTGAATTGGACGTTTGCGTGTCTGCTTTTGCTTTTTCACAAAGATTATTTTTAAATTGACTATTGACATTTCTATGTGTAAAATAATATTAGAAGTGGAACACTTTATAAAAAGTATGATCTATCAAATGTTAAAAGTTTTCAAAAGAATAGCTTATTTCATCCCGAGATGATCCGAAGACCTTTATTTTGATTTAAAGATACAAAAAAATACGGGTTAATTAATATTTAACTTTTTGAAACAAAACAAGTTAATTTTTAACTTTTTCGTTAACCGTAACTGAAAAAAATTAACCGATAGCCGTAAAAGAGCCAAAATTTTAGCCGATAACCGTAAAAGCCACCACCCCATTGAGACCCTCAAAATGGCGGGAAGAATATTCCTCGATGTGTTTATTGCCAAGAATTGCATTATTCTGCCTCGTGTGAAAAAGGTTCAAAATCTTGTTCAACGCAAGGAAATTTTGATGAAAGAACGAAGACGTTTGAAGGGTTTGGCTCCAGGTCATATCGCGAGTTCGTGCCAAAATGAGTAGAAGACTAGCAGCTAAATACAGGAATTGCACCGACCTGTGATTGGAAGATAAAAATAGTATTTCAGTGACGATGACGTGACAATTCGTTACGTTAGCCGTTTCAAGAGTAATGGTTTTTACACGAAAAAGACAGTCCACAGGAAAATACAATAAAATATTAAATATTTCTCAAAGACAAACGGTGCAGTATTCTTTTGAAGTCAGCTGACTAGCTCGCTAAGAGTCAATGTCCTATCGAAGTTGAAGTTCAACTGTCGCAAATCGGATAACTTCACTGAGTGATTCTGAGAGGAAACCTTTTGTCTGCATCCACATTGATCTTAGATTTTACCACTTACATATTGAAGAAAAGCCATAAACAGAGCTTCAATGTCCACGTACACCCGACTGAACCTCGGTGCGATTCCTGCAGATACCGCTGTTCATACTAAATGCAGGAATTGCACCGGACGCGTTCTCGTCCCCAGAGTCACTCTAAGTTGTAACAAAAGAGCACGTGACCAAGAAAGACGGGCTCTGGGAACGAGAATACACCGGACGCTCATTGGTCGAATGCGCAACTTGGCATAAATTAAATAGCCGCGGGAAACTTTAATTGATTTTCTCGCGTTTTGATTTTCGCTTGATAGGACAAGACTTAGGCCACTGGAAATAACACATCACTTGTATTCGAAGTTAAATTATACTGAAGCAGGGGTTATAGGATCCTGACTAAAGGTCATCTAAACCTCGGGCTGATTGTTCTTTGCCTTTTTTTCTTTTACTGCTTGACTTTACAAGTGTAACATGCTCTCCTTGGTGAGTATATCGAATCTGAAATACCTCAGCAATGTAAAAATAATGGTCACCTAAACAGCCTGGTTAAATCCCATCATGTCCTTTGGAAGAAACAAAAATCCCCTTTTCAGCAAACCGAATAATCATTGCGTTTCAGCACGTAGCTGCGAGGACCATTTGACCTGCCATAGGGGGTGGGTGGGTGGGGTTGAGTTTTCGCAGAAAAAAGTCTGTGGAGAAACTAAAGACGAGTCAATGCTTGTTTTAAGCTAATAGAGTTACATGTCATGTTCACTCGCAAAATTTAGGGAAAAGGCGGTCCACCTGTAAGAGTTTGCTGAAATTAGCTCTTGTATTTACACTTTGTGTACCTGTGGATATTAAACATTTCTACATTGATTTATATTTTTTATTCATTTTTTTTGGGGGGGGGGGGGTGGAGGGAGTTGAGGGCAGTCAATGACTAAACACTCATCTGAATGAATCTGAACTCTATTCCATGCAGGCTGGTGACTGGCAAAAGTGCAGTAAGCAAGTAACCTCTTCTGCCCTTACCAGCCATACCAGGAGAGAGGCCTTTGAATTCAATTTACCCCCCACAAAATCCCCTCGAAATGCTGATGGTGATGTTGTTGTGTCAGATTCTCCAAGAATTACAACAAACCCCTTTTCATTGAAAACAATACCACCGTTTAGTCTGTTAACAACATGGGATAAGCAGCTAAGCTTCTGGCAGAAAGAAGAGAAGGGTTACTATTATCTGCAGCATGGCTCCCAATGTTTTAGCATATCTGATGTTAAAGATATGTTAAAAGTACATTATGCAAGGGATCTACAAAGGGCCGTCCAAGCAGAATTAAACTGGTTTTCAGAACCATACATTAAACCACTGACTGTCCAAATGTATCCTCCAGAAAGTTCCATAAAGGAATTTCAGGAAATTCTATACTTGAATCCTTTTGATTATATTATTCCAAACTATGACATGACACCAAATGAAGTGGCTTCTCTCTGTGTCACACGATGGGTTTTAAGTGACCTTCTTGACAGTATTTACACACATATGTACTGTTTCATGCACTCAAAAACTGTTTAATTTGGTTTCTGTACATTTGAAATCTTCTGTTTGTTTTAAATTTGCTTTTTGTTTTGCAAAACTACTACCAGGGATAATCAACTTTTTGCCGGCTGTGAAATATAGCCCCAAGCTGTGAGCATGAATGTCTGACTTTCTTAGCATTATATAAATCATTGCCGAAATGTTATCTAGGTAACAGATACAGTACTTACCCGCTTATAAGAACCTATTTTTCCAGATTTAGCCTAAACGGGTTCTTATGTAAATGGTGTTTAGTGGAATTTTAGGCTACAGAGGGTCTTAAATAGGTTCTTATATAATGAGAAATATATTATACATCTGTAAATGGTAGAAAGGTGGAATATATATTAATTTAATGAAAACTTAGAAAGTTTTCAAACATTTTTTGTAAACACCAAGTTTAAATACATGTTCAAGGTTACTACTGTATTTTTGAGTATGCATGCTTTATTTTCCATGAAATAAGAACCTGTTTCAAATTTTAGGCTAAACAGGTTCTTATGTAAATGGGGTCTAAATTGAGAATTTTAGGCTAACAGGTTCTTAAATACAGGTTCTTATAAGCGGGTAAGTACTGTATATACGTTGGCTAGTTTATACATAAGCTTAATATATGTATGTTGTGGTTCAATTTTGTCCTTGGTTTATATTTTCCTTTGTTTTTGTGTATGGTAATCTATGATAATGAGTTTACAATAAAGGAAACTAAAATTTAAACCAAGGATCAAATTGAACCACAACATATACACTTATATAAACAAACTGTGTTATTTTTCCTTTAAATTATTAATAACAAACAATAAATGCGTTGTTCCAGGAAATATCCATACTCTCTCCAAGGATGGTATTTTCCTTGGGATGCCCCCACCATTCGGGAAATTCCAGGTTAATTTCATACTTTTCTTTAAAAATCTTGGCCTTTCAAACCCCCCTCCCCTTCAGAATTTTCCTTGGGGTTGGTGGGTATGTTTATTTTCTGGAACCACACAATCCAAATAAATTACACTAGCCTTTTTGAGGGAGAAACTCCTGTATAAAAGTTACAGGGATTGCTTGTCTTCGAACTTATCAAGTTCTCTCATCTCAGTAAAGGCATAGAAATACACAGAATTTGATCTCACTTAATTGGTATGTTTATATTGGGGGTGGAAAGTCAGTAAATATAGAAATATCCATTTACAAAAGCCCTGCACATACTTTACTGCTAACAGTGTTGAAGTGGACTCCTCGAGGGGTCAAAGAAAGTCTTTGGTACACTAAATTTTCTAATGAGCCGCCCTGTGCCTATTGTATAGGAATCCCCCCCCCCCCCCCCCCCCCACCGGCACACTAGCTACAAAGTTAAATAAAAAGTTATGTCACTTACACAGTTGTTCCCTGTGATTCCCTGGTACCTCTATTTTGTGTTCCCAATAGAAACTTTAGCATGATTCATTGCATGCCCTCCAACAACAGTATTAATTTTTTTAATACAGACCTTTGTAGCAAGACTATATTGAAAAGGGATCGATGTCTTGTCGCGGTTTCAAAAAAAAAAACTCTGGGGACGAGAACGCGTCCGGTGCAATTCCTGCATTTAGTATGAACAGCGGTATCTGCAGGAATCGCACCGAGGTTCAGTCGGGTGTACGTGGACATTGAAGCTCTGTTTATGGCTTTTCTTCAATATGTAAGTGGTAAAATCTAAGATCAATGTGGATGCAGACAAAAGGTTTCCTCTCAGAATCACTCAGTGAAGTTATCCGATTTGCGACAGTTGAACTTCAACTTCGATAGGACATTGACTCTTAGCGAGCTAGTCAGCTGACTTCAAAAGAATACTGCACCGTTTGTCTTTGAGAAATATTTAATATTTTATTGTATTTTCCTGTGGACTGTCTTTTTCGTGTAAAAACCATTACTCTTGAAACGGCTAACGTAACGAATTGTCACGTCATCGTCACTGACATACTATTTTTATCTTCCAATCACAGGTCGGTGCAATTCCTGTATTTAGCTGCTAGTATGAAGGTTTGCCGCCATTGTAAACAAGGCGGCCATCATCAGTCATCGACGCTTTCACCTTGTGACCGCAACGAAAAGAAGAGCAACCAACCTGAAGGGGATATTAACAACACCACTACAACGAACACTGTTACAAACAAAGGAACAGTTCTTCTTCAGAGAGCGAAGCCGAGTATTGCCTTTAATAAGGACAACTCGAAATCGTCGCACGTGCGTATATTGTTTGACAATGGAAGCCAGCGAAGTTACATAACAAGCAATGTGAAGTCAAAGTTGAATTTAAAGCCTATGAGAACTGAGACACTACACTTGAACACCTTTGGAGGGAATTGAAGCTGCGAACTCGTTAGACTCCGACTTACAATCATGTTGGCGAAGAAAACCGAAATTACCGCCATTCTGAGCGGATAGTTTGGATGACAGTTGCGGAGACATTGATAACCTTATTGGATCAGACTGTTACTGGAATTTGGTCAGTGGTGAAACGATTCGAGGCGATTCTGGCGGATAGTTTGGATTGGCATACAAGAGAATTAGAGAAACAAGCGTCTGTTCCTATGATTGAAAGACCCTTATGTTCTTAATTCAGAGGTAATTTAATTGCGATTTTGTAGACTTGTGTTTGGGCTGAGGCCTTCACCATCCATTCAAGGAGCCACTTTCACACATCACTTGGATGTCCATAGAGATTCACGTGCGGAGTTAGTTGAGTTGATAAAGAAATCACTTTATGTCGATGACCTTTTGACTGGTGCTGACAACGTTCAAGAAGGATTTGAACTTTACAAGCCGGGATTCAAAGGAACTGATGGCCAAAGGAGCCTTTAACTTATGTAAGTGGAACTGAAGTTCTAGTGAACTGCTTCAGCTCATCAACAAGGACGAAAGTATAGCGCAAACTAAAACTTAAAAGGCAAATGCAGGAGTGGAGGAAGGAAATGAATCTTTTATCAAGTTCTCTGTTGGACCAACCCAAACAGCAGATACACTAGTCAAGACTCTCGGGGTTTGTTCGAACACTGCAACACAACAGATGATGATGATGATGATTTTACTGAGCTGATTGAGTCTGCAAACACAATGCAAGCCACCAAGAGGTCACTGCTTCAGTTAACACATAGCCAGAAATTCTAGACTGTCGGCGGCCTGACCCGTGGGCTCGTAAATTTCGGTTTTGAATGTGGCGGGTGGAAGTAGGGAAAGGCTCCTGACCTTATCTTGAATTTCCTGAGTACTGCGGACTTCATGAGAATATAAGAATAATAGCATATGCTAACGATGTCTTTACTGAGCAGATTCTCCAAGGTTGAAAAGAGTTTTCTGGGGCAATGCCTGACACGGCATAAATTCCCTCCAAAATCCCCCCTTTTTTCGAATTTTAGACTTTTCTTGAATATATGAAGTACCTACCATTGTTATAGGAAATACCACTGACCACTATGACCTGTTAAACACGTTAAAGAAAATGGCGGCCTCAGTGAAATCAAAGCAAAACGCTCGAAGGAGCATTTTTGCGTCAGTAATGGCTGTATCTTCTCGTTTCTCGCATTTCTGGAAAATACCTCCTTACACATTGAAAAGGCACCGTGTTAAAGGATGTTTTTGGAGTGGAAAACATCTGCTTTGCGAAGTTTATTTTTTATCTTTCGGATACGACGATGGAGTAGCGAATCGGTGCAACCGTTTCCTTGTAACAAAAGTAAGGGACCATGAAGGTAAGCCCTTTTTTTAGCGATATTGATAAGAAAGCGTGGCTATTTTATGCGGTAAATGGTCAACAAAGGCACCATGTAAGAACGGTTTTTCTGCACGTGGTTTTCGATTAAAATACTGTTGTAACTTGACTTTATCTATTTTGATGATAAGGAGTTGACTTTCTAGCGTTAATGCCACAAAATGCAAAATACACATGTGCATCAACACGTGCTACCCATTTCGTAATGAGTGCCAAGTCTTTCCTTCAATCGTTTCGTCGATTTGCAAGGAGGCGAGATCTACCTTCAGCTCTATTGTCTGATAATGCTAGAACGTTTAAGCCTTCTAAAAAGAATGGTCCGACACTTATTTGCTATCGAGGTAGAAGCAGAATCGATAGACAACCAAGTGCCAGGTCATTCAAGTATCCCACCGCAAGGATCACAACCAGTGGTTAACAGTAATCCACCTAAAGGGCAGCCACGCCGGAATGCAGCAGTACGCGGAGAAATCCTTCGAAGAAACTCTTTTGAGATTTTGACTGAGATTATTTGAGGTGAGGTGTGTCAAAAGTGGGGAGTGTGAGAATCGTTTGATTGACATCTTTAACATGTTTGTGAACATTTTGTTATTCCGTTTATGGCGTGATAAATATATACCACGTGACTAGTTTTACATGTGCTTGTTCGGCATGTGTTCGAGTTAGGATTTGGTCGATTGTATGCGAGAATTGGAGAGTTAAATGATGACAATTTGTACCGGTTTTCGTGGATTAAAGCATTGAAAGTACAACAAGCGAGTTGCCGTTTCTTACAAGGATGACGTGACTGATTGAACAGTAGCTAACTATAAAATCAAATAAAATTGGGAATTCAGGGTCGATTACCGAAATCTTGGAAGAATCGTAAAACTGGAAATAAGTGAGATTAGAAATAATAAGTAATTTGCCCGGACGACATAGCGTTGATACTCAGTCAACCACATAAATGAAGCACAGAGTCTGCTACTAAGTGTAGAGAATACAGTTGCGAATGTCGGACTACATCTAAATGCAGCTAAAACTCAGGCAATCGTCTAGTGCTCGACCAAACTGCTTTAACGCCACTTTAAAGTAATATTTTCACCATTATTCCATCATCACTGATCGCACCCTTAACTTTTCGTTCTCAGAAAATTGTTATAATTAGCTTAAAGTTTATCACAACTAAAAGGATTGAATCCGCATTCTTTTGATATAATAAAAACATTGCCGGGGATCAAACACGTAACCTTTCTTTCAAAGAGATGTAAATGTTAGTGAACGCGGATTGACACAGAGAAATGGCCGTAAGAGAATAGAATGCAACCATGGGCGCAATCTGCCAACAAGAACTGAACACGCTCTTAAGTATTGAATTTTTCAGTGAGTTTTAGAGACCTACCTGGAGGACGGTAGATGGCTCAAAGTTTACGTCATTACCGGCATTACTTGATTTCTGGTGCTAGCAAGGCTGACTTCACAAAAGACGCTACATCTTATGATAAAATTAGCAAGGACGAACACCATCCACTATATTCTATATTCTATGTTCTCACAGGCTTCGAAGGAAGCTGAAGGAAGACATTTCAGCTACCTTTTATTGTCAATACTGAGCTCTTTAAGACTCCTGCTTCGTAAATAGGCTATGCTTTAATTATAACTTAGCACTTTGATTCTACTTTAATTGTAACTTTAATTTAATTTTAATTCTTGACGTTTGTAGCTTTCGATAGGTGTTTTATCGACTGCGGAATAAAGATTATTATTATTATGATTATTATTATTACTTTCTTCTACGAATTTCTATTTTCCTGTAGAGTAATTAACTTACTTTTGTAAAGAGTCTTTTGACCTCTTTTCCCCGTGATAATATTTTGAATGATCCAATCATATTTTATCTTATCAGATACATTCAATATTTAGTATTTAGTATTTTCGTAGAATTCCCAACTCCTTTAATCTTTGTTTTCTTTCTTATTTGCGGAAAAAACTAAAAACTTGAAGCTGGTTAAACTTCACCGGAAGTCAAGGAAGCCACGAAGTTTATGAAAAAAAACCGCAACGCGTGATGGCTGAAACCAGGTCGCATAACGACGATCTAACCGTGACACTTAATAAAGGAACTACACTACTTAATTATGAACCACCTTACATAGTAACAGGAGAAAAAAAAAACATAACATAATTAGAAACGTCCGCATCAGGTACAAAATGAAGTAACCACACCGCATCACGATATAAACATATGAATCACGTATTTGATGAAACAATGTCATCGAATGTCACGAGACAATATCAGTTCACGCCATTGTAATACCAACAGTATGGATTCATGAGAAACCTTAGGGTCTTTTTTTTCTGTTAAAGGAGAAAAAAAACCAGCTAATTTGTAATGAATGTGCTTAAAGGGCATTTTAGAGCTCCCGAGAGTGAAATGCGGAAGATCTAGCGGTGCCACAGAGCAGCACTTGCTAAGAAAAATAAAAAAGTTGATTGTTCTGTCAAGTACACTTAAATTAACATCGCCCACATTTTGAAATTACGACGTAAGCAAAAGATTTTATGCGGTAAGAACGAAAGGAATTTCACAACATAAGACTGACGGAATTATCAGAGACTGTCTTCTAATAGTCTAATACTCAGTTTTAAAATTTTCAAGTTGACCGAAGGCGTTCACAAGTTATTAGGCGTTGGTCTTGGTCTTTTTTGGTGTGAGAACTATTGAGTATTGTTGTGTTGTATCCGCCCAAATGTCCCCGGAGGTTTCTCTGTGGGTATTCAGGTTTACTCCTTTCCTCAAAAACCAAATATCAAAATTCCAGTTCGACCTGGAAAGCGTCTCCAATTAATTGGGGCTGGACACTTAGAGGGCCACAGGTTTCTCATAAACTGTCAAGAGTCACTCTCTCCTTAAGTTACGCTTCCCGCCCTAAAAATTCTATACACCAGTGCTTTTGCAAGGGTTAAGACTCATGAAAGCTTTTCAATCGGCTTCGTCTCATCACCACTAGTCGTTATTTTGTAAGCAGTGTTTTATTAGTATCTAATTACATTGTCTAGTTTCTTTCCAATTTAGATTAAGCAACCATAGAATAAGTTAAGCAAAACAGTGATGAATGAAGTCATAATTAGTAGGGGAGACTAACAATGAAGAAGTGAACTAAACAGCATTGTGGGCCATGCAGACTCCTCTAGTTATCATGGAGTAGTATGACTGTAATGGTGAACTTTTTCGTAACTTCACAGTTTGAATATTATTCATTTCTGTAACAGTTCCATAGTTGTTCCTTCGCTTTCTTATCCTGTAAAATCTGTTCTTAGTGTAAATGTCAGTGAAGTATGCGAAATCAACTGATTTGTTATCGTTGTTGTCGATAAAACCAGAATATTGCGTATCAGTTCCTTTTAAGCTTAGTTTCGAATTATTTTTAGCGGATTTCAACTGGTTGGAATATAAATTCTTTAGAAAGAGTCTCGATCATTTAAAACTTGAGAAAAAATTAAACTGCATTGCTCTTTGTGAGTATTCGAACGACAAATGCTAAATGTTATCAGTTGTGCTCAATGAAACATAATTGGATTCGGTTGAGCTGTGCAGCAAATTACTAATGTTCAGAGAAACACCGCTTACTGCATGTTGTATCGTAATTTCTTTATATTGTTCTTGTTGAAACAGATGAAATTCAAAGTTGTTAAAGGGTTTGAGTCACAGGTACTATATGAGATTGAAAATAATCTTTTCGCCATTCGATTAATCATTGATCGCATCCCTGAATTTCAAGGTTCTCACAGAGCTGCAACTATCGCATCCGCATTCTTTTGGATGCGTGGGATCAATGACGTAAATTGTATTTCAAAGAAATGGAAATTTTAATGAACGATCGAATTGAACTCGGCGGTAATGGTAAAGGAAGATTGCCCGCAGGTCCGTCGCGAAGAACACGCTACCGAGTATTAATTTTTTCCCATAAAGAAGGCTCTGCCAAGGCAGCCTAAGTCCTTTTTGCTACAATTTCCAGTTACTCCTCTATTCTCGCTATTGAACTTAACGTTTGCGAAGAATTTACAAAAAAACAGAGTTACGTAACATGAAATGAGGCATAGCGAGCGTTAAAAAGTGAAACCCGTATCAAGCAGAATCCATATTAAGTGCGCACGAATTTGTTTCAAACGTTTCTTCCCGGCCATATTTTTTGGAAAACAAACCCATGTTTAACGGGCACCTCTATTAAGGCGCAACCAGCCAAGGACACCGTGGGTTTCCTCTTTATAAAAACAAGAGAGAAACTTTGATTGATACCGTAAGACTGCTCTGTTTTCAAAAACCCTAATTACAATCCATGCCTTCTTTTGTATTTGCTGTGTTTCCTTTCAATGTTTTTGATTTGTTGCGAAGTTTATTTTACAGAAGTTGATTTTTCAAATACATTGTCTGTAATTTTTATTTCAGGGATGTACAAAAAATTACAGAAAAAAATATAGGGAAAGCATATTCAATAATAGAATTCCACCAGAGAGTAATCTTGTCCAGAGCTTCTCCGTAACATGACTATTGTCAGATTTTCCAAATACACAGTCTTAATAGATTCTACAAAGGAGGACTTTTTAGCCTTGAATTTCCACACAAACCTTTAATTTTCCGCTTTTTTAGCCGGGATGCGGTTGTTTGAAAGAGGATTAAGATAACACAGAATATGCCCAACATTAGACTTCAAATCTGCACGCTCACAAAGCAAATTCCTTGTTATTACTTTTGCCTACAAGTTGATGTCTGGACGCTCTTAAATGACGTGTGAAAATGAATTGAAGAGACGATTTTGAACCAACAAATTTGAACACGGATCAAGATTTAACCCCGCGTTACCAATAGCCGCCCTTCAAACAACTGGACCCTGATTACCCGACATGCGCTCAAAAGCGTGAATTGTCGGCAACGATGAAAAAATATTTCCTTCTTTTAGCAACTGAATATTGATTTATTTGTCATCCAACTTTTAAGCAAGCTCGGCCCCGGCCAACCTGTGCTGAAATTTTCTTGTGGTTTAGTGAATACGTACATACTAGGGACCTTAAGCGACGACGACGACGGCAATGAAAAGGTCTATTTGGACCCGATAAAATGTCAAATGCAGGCGACTTTTCCTGGGGTTGAATTCTTAAGGATTTTATTGAGGTTCAAAAAGAGGAAGGAAGATTCGTCGTCGTATGTCCACGTCCTCCATAAAACGTGAAATTGGGGGGTTTCACGTCGTATTCGTGCAGTGGACGTCAAAGAAATGTACTAAAAAGCGTGATGCACGTGCAGAGCTGTTGTTTTGATCATTAAACCTATTGCTTTTTTAAGTTGTTGTCGTCGTCGTGGTCGTAGTTTCTTAAGCTCCCTACTAAGGCAAGTGTCCAGTGTTGTTGGTTTGGTTCAGCTCCACCTAAACCAAGTTAATAATTGAATTCAAATCGTCGAGACAGCAGGAAAACCGCAGCAATTTTTAAAAATAGTGCGACTTTTTTAATTTTAGCAAACATGTTTCGACGGTACATCCGTCATCGTCAGTGTGACGGTTATGAAAGTTTATAGGTGATAAAACGTGCCTGTTGCAATACGTTGCATTGCGTTGGAAAACAATACGCTACATAAATTTAGAGTTAACAAAATGAACAGATGCGCGTGTACGCATCTATAGAGAAAGCGTCAGATTGATGTGTTTGACCTGTTGATTAAGGTCAGGCTTTTCCCTCTTAACCTACATAGCCTCCTAATCATAATCAATAAAAATCATCAGTCGCCAACTAACATAGAAAGAATTTTCTGTTTCTGGTTAGTGTTCGCTACGGAAACTAAAACTCTTGAGTTCTCAGGAAGTCAAAAAAGAAAAGAAAAAGAAAAAGAAAATGGAAAGAACACTTCCTCTCTAGGAAAAGAGTAGGCCATTCACGTAACATTTCTCCGTAACAACAATAGGGAAGTGAAACGGGTATTTCGGAAGCGTGGATTGTCACTATGTATTTGATATGATATTACGTATATATGTGACCAGGAAAAACGTCAAAACTAAGAGATTTGTTTGTAGCTGGCATTTGTTACGACAATAGCGCCCGGAATTTGGTTATTTGGAACGTAGTTGCTATGCTTAGTAGGCCATGAGGTTGAGCTACTAAGCAACTGCATGAATACTGACTTTAGATCAAGCATTTCTCTATGTTCACGGTGAATGTTCCAACGCTCTTATGCTTATTATTTCTATTGAAAAACTAACTGTAATCTGTCTTTATATATAGTTTATACATTTCTATTAGTTTTTCTGTTATCTTGTCTTTTCTTCGTAGCCACACTATAACAGGTCACGTAACAAATAACTTCCGATCATAAATATTTTAATACACATACCTTTCAGTAAGTTCGTGATATTTCCTAGTTAACTTAATTATTTGTTATTGGCCAGTGGAAATACTTGAGTCTTATCACGTCTTTTCATTAGTTCCTGAAGAAGTCTTTTGTCGAACATTCGTATTGTTCTCAAGTTGTTTTTCCCACTATCAACCTCAACTATCTTACAAACAAGGTGTTAAATATTCCTTTCAATGTCATCTTTTAACTTAATGATACAGAGTTTCCATTAATTTTTTACAGATCAAATCAATTAATTTAACTGTTATGCACTGTAAAACGTACAAATTCACAGGTGTATAAGTTGTATAAACTTAATGGGTCAGCAAGCGTGACCTCAATTAAATATGTAACAGACGGGTAAGAATTACTATTGCCTTTTGCTCTATATCAAAACTTTAGAAATTAACCACTATAGTTATCTTTAAGTCAATAAATCGCTTAAAATCTTTGAAAAAGATCTGTTCTTCTAACTGCATGTGCCATTATGCTGCTCCACGTGACCTCACGAGACCACTTGAAACGTCCGAGCGATAATGAGTTTACCTGGGAGAACCGCGGATTTCTGCATTTTTTTCAGCACGTCCTTCCTGCTTGTCAATCTCTCAAGAGCGCTTCCCTCCAAAATCCTATATAATGTGATGCTGTAACACACTGCTGCATTATTTCCCATTTCAAAGGGCCATACTTCGAGATCTTCTCCTCATCATATCTTCTACAATTGGAATTCAAGGACAGCTAGTCATCTCAAGTGTAGCCATTTATTCCTTGGTGAGAACATTAACTGTCGATTATTTTAGCTAGTCGATTATTTTAGTCAGAGGGCTGCAGTTCCCGCCATCCGATGCAGGCCTTCATCTCAAGTCCCACCCAGTGACTACTGGCCGGTTTTGTTTCTTGGTAGGCTCGAGTTTAACTCCTAGACCACTATTGTAAATGGCAGACTATACTGCTTCGGTTTCTTAGTATGTTTCACTTGAGTTACTTGTTTGAGTTATTTGCCCGCGCTCATCGCCACTTGCCACTTTCTCTATAAATAGTGCGGGGGGGGAGGGAGGGAAGGCGGGGGAGGGCGGATCGATTCCAGGGCTCGAGCAAAGGTCTTGAAGCGGAAAAGGGAGTTTTTCCGTCGATGAGAGAGCGACAGCAACGAAAACATCAAAACCGCAATTGGCTGGTTTCAAACCGAGGAGAACTGGGTACTAGTCCATGTATTTTTGGTATAAGAGCGGCTCCGCGTAATTATCAACTAGACGCGGAAATAGGCAAAAAATGGCCTGGCCTCAAACTCAGCCAGAATAAAGCCTATGGGCCCTAGTTACAAAATCGTTGGTTTAAGAACGATCGAGTTAATGATATTTTTCAACGAATGTTTTTTTCGAGGCCTAAAATGGGCAAAAATCATGCCAAATTATAGTCATATTCAAAGGCTCGTATATTTTAAAATAAAGTTGGCTAGTAAAGTATAATGACACTTCATATTTTTACTATCTTTCCTCTATACTTTTAACTGATTACTTCGCGATTTGGTCAAAAAGAGATTTTTTAAGTTGTTGACTCAAAATCGCTTAATCAACGTTCAAAATTTAGCACTTTTTCACAAGCTAAAAAAGCGGACTGGTACATGGCTTTCCACCACCAAGGCTTGTTTAGCCTGAAAGAGCATTCTTTTTTCTTCAAATAAGCGAAATAAATTTTTGGGTAAATGAAATTACGAGCGCTGACGAAGCGAAGCAAGTGCAAATCTTACACTAAAAACGGGCGAAAAAACGCAACCTCTGACCAAGGCACAACCAAATGCGATTTACGGTAGGCGCCAAACCTTTAGTTTTTCGGTAACTTCTCGAAACAATATTGGTCCGAAATGTGTACAGATTTTTTAAAACAGAGCTGAATTAAATTATTAAGTGTTAAAAAGTCCACAACGTGGTAAAAAATACAACAACAGTCGAGTCTAGAGTAATCTGTTCCGTTTTCTGATTTTTATGCAGCGATTTATGCGAATCAACGGATTTGATCCGACGATACCGACCTAAGACTATGTTAGTTAAAGAGTCCGTAAAACTTCTCAGAAGATTCCTCGGAAAGACCTCAAGAAGTAAGGAAATGAATGAAGAATTAATAATATTTAATTCTGCCCCGTGTATTTGGAAGGAGGGAAGAAATTCCCTGGGGGGGGGGGGGGGGAGAGGGCTACTTGAGGAATTTCTGGGTGGGGATGTGCCACTGGGACCCTGGAACCCGTAACCTATACCAGAACTACTGTAGTTCAGCTGAATTTTGCTACCGTATACTAGAGTAAACTCCCCTAATGCCCCCTATCCTAGAGTAGCTGTTTTCCAGAAACTACTGAGGTCACTAGCACAGTAGTATAGCCAGAGCAAAACCTTATACCACAATCCCTAGTCTAGATAAAATCTTCAACCAACTGATCAGTTTCATGAAAAATGATATCCTATTCTAGATCTAAACGCTCTGATCTATATACCCTATCCTAGAGTAAGCTGCTTGAAAACCATACCCTTCACAGCGGCACATACCTATATAGCCCAAATATGGCAGTCACCCCCCCCCCCCCCTCCCCCCTGGGAAGAAATTCTTCCATACTTTGCGCTAAAACATTTCTGAAATAAAACTAGCTTTGGACTGTTTCATTTCTAACCAGTCAAAGAAAAGTAAGACTTTTCCCCCTCTTTTCATGAAAAGGTCAAGTATGAAACTCTTGGCCTGAAATTTACCTACTGATGCACCCTTCGTGCCAGAGGGGCGCTGTGCACTTCTTTTATTTTACCTGCCGTTTGTAATAATTGCGTTTTAAGTTCAAAACGTGCAACTATAGCTAGTGTTAGAATTACTGAATACTGAAAGAAGGATATCAAAGGCCACCAAAGCAGTGGGAGATCTAGGGGGAGGGTCTGGGGTGTCCGGACCCACCTATCAGACCTGACTTTTGTTTGAGACTAAAATTCTTACATCGACAGGACCGTATAGCACTTTTTAACTGACTGATTTTTTTAATGAAACGCTCGCTGAATCTTGCCACTAAACTAAATTCCAGAGATATTCAAAAATGTAATTGTTTTCGGGTACCCTTCGCCTCTGCTCACAAAGCAAAATTTTTTTTCTAGTTATATTATTAAAGTTTCACTTGTTGTTCGGGACAAATCTAATTTAAAAATCGGACATGAAAATTATCCGAAAACTGTTAGGTTTTTTTGATAGGGACCTGAGCACTGGTCACGTGACTTCTTTTTCCATGTGACTAGTGTGTTGATCTGTGATAGTTGTTGCGTTGTTTGTATGGTAGAGAGAGCACAGAACTTGTAAGTATTTGGTTCGTTTTTTAGTTCTATTTTTGCTCTCTACCTACATGTTTTGTATTTTTGTTTTAGTTTTCACCGTTTGAGTCGAAGAAATCTGTGCTTATCCCCAACATCAGTGAAAAAAGTTCTATTGGAATTGCATGTTTTCAAGTGTGATCGATGGATGCTTCGAATAGATTGAACGTTGGCTTCGACAGTGGTCGTGGTATAAGTTTGGATTACGCTGGGTCTGGAATGGATCGTGGATTGCCCGATTTCTCGATTCAGTTACCTGCGGTTTCAACTCGGAGCGATATTTCTTTACCTTCTTGTGTTTCTACGAATGTGTTTTCACAGCCATTGAGCGCTTCGCGGGAAGGCGATGGCTAACGTTTTCGTCCCAGGCCCCCGCCCACTACTCGCGTTGAATTTTTGGAATCGGATCGGAAAAGGGACTCACGGGACCAGAGGAGTACGGCAATGCAGTGGTCGAATATTAGCAAGGAAATAGACAGTTTATTAAAAGAAATTCAGTCTGAAATTCATTTAACACTGAGTCCAGAGGAAGCTAAGAAATCTGTTGACTTGCTCTTGGAAAATGGGACAGGCTCGAGGGACTTCATGGGAGGTACCTTGCAGGAATTAACGAGAGAAAACGCTTAGAACATGTACAAGAGAGTTATTCTACTCTGAAACGTGAAGTGGACGATATTATCAATGAGTGTGAGGGTTTGTTTAGGAGACCAGACCCCCGGCATGACGAACTTGGAATGGACCGCGGACTACCAGTCTGGGATCCGAAACAAGATGACAATAAGTCAGTGCACAGCGTTGCTACTCATGTTACCAAACATTCTGAGGCATCATCAGTTTCTTCACAGAAGAAATCACTAAAGAGGGCACTGGTGTCTAAAATGAAACTAGACTTAGCAAGAGCTAGGGCAAAGGAAGATGCAGAAGCAGCAAGAGTGGCTCATGAATATAAGCAAAGGATGGAACTTAGGCGCCTTGAAGAGGAAGCAACGTTGGCTGAGCTTGAATGGAAAATTGAAATGGATAACTTGACTGAAAGCAAACTCCCCCCTGTTGTGCCTAGTGCCTTGAACACTTCTACGTTTATTGTTAACAAGCAATCACACTCCACCCCAGTCACGTCCGAGTATGTTTCTAGAGATGGGTTTAACAGTCAACCGAGTGCCGTGTATGTGATATCCAGTGGAACACCTCAATCAACGGAGCCAAAGTATCCAGCAGCTTCAAGACCGTCAGACACTATGTTGAGCCACAATGAATCGTCTGTGAAGGGATTAAACACCACCACTCCTTGTGCGGGGATTAACTCGACCCAGTCCCCTGAACGTGTTAACCTCGGGAGGTCGCAGACCGTCTCCAGCATGGACCAGGCTCCCCGTGATCATGTTGCCGCAATGTGGAAAGCACAATATCTTAGCGGAATAAAGCCGACTCAGTTCAGTGGTAATCCAGCCGAGTTCCCCTTTTTTCGTGAACAAGTTCGTACGCACCTCGAAAGCGACCTGCTCACTGATGCCCAGCAAGTGGAGTATCTGCCTAAATTCGTGGCGGGAGAAGCGTTAGAGGTTGTGAAGCGTAATAGAGGTTGTACGTTTAATGAGATTATGAAAACGTTGGAGGAACGTTTTGGCCAAGCGGTGAGAGTGACGCAAGCATGTGTGGAAGAGCTCGCGTCTGGCCCCAAGTTGGCGTACGGCGACAATACTGGTCTTCTCAATTTCTCTGAGAACTTAAATGCAGCCACCAGGATCCTCAAGGGAGACGTTGAACGCGAGGCGAGCGTAGCGACGAACCTCAGGCGCATCGTGAACCGTTTACCTAACGACTTAATCCTGAAGTGGCAAACCGTGAACTACGAGCTCGTGAAGTCCGGAAGATCCGCTCGATTAAAGGACGTCGCTGATTTTGTGCACAAACAAGCGTCTATCAGAAATGACCCGGTGTTCGGGTTGCAGACATTTAAGCGGGAAAACAAGAATACCAAACTTCCTCCAAAGCTTCCAGTAAAGAACACCACAATCAGTACTACCATTGTTGATCATAAAACTCCTGCTTCTGAGAACACTGAACACTGCGGAATTTGCAAATCAAGTAAGCGTCACAAACTCCAAGAATGCCCTATTATCAAACAGTGCAAACACGTGGCAGTGCGAAGACAGTATGCGGCATCCTGTGGATTTTGTTTTAATTGTGGTCTTGAAAGGCCCGGACACGGTTCTGGCTCCTGTCCGGACCCACCAGCATGTTCAGTATGTTCCGGTCGACACATTCCTCTTCTGCACTCTGAAAGTAATTGTGGTGGTAGTCGCTTCATCCCACGGAATAATAGAGAGTCTAGTGATAAGTCTGACAAGCCATTGGCGACGCCTAAATCCCCAAACAGCGAAAGGGGAAATGTCACTCCAGCCGCGAGCGGAGACAAGTCTGTCAAGTCTGTGGGAAAGGTGCCAATATCGTCCGCTGCCGTTGCGACTGTGCAAGCGAAAGTGCTGTTGAACGTTATACCTGTTGTTATATCTGCTGAGAATGGTAGAACTGTATCCACTTACGCCTTCTTAGACAGTGGCTGCACTGACACCCTCATTGAACAAGATTTAGTTGATCACCTTGGTATTCAAGGAACACCCGTGCAAATCGGAATTAACACGATTTCAAGTAGTGACAATGTGGTAGAGTCGAAACGTGTGTCCTTTACCTTGACTTCGGTGGATACTTCCGGGGAGAGTATTGACGTTTCGGAGGCCTATGTCCTGCCTAACCTCAACCAGTCGCGCTGTACTCTTCCGGAGCAGATTGACACTATTGAGTACCCGCACTTACGTGATGTGGAGTTCCCGGAGGTTGACATCAAGAGAGTCTCTATACTTGTTGGAAACAATATTCCCTATGCACATTTACAGAAGGAAGTTAGAGTCCCTGAAGATAAGAAGAAAGGGCTCTATGGCTGTCGTTATCCCTTGGGCTGGTGCGTTTGTGGTCCTTATGGTGCCAATTGTCGTCAAGGGGTTTCAGCAAACTTTGTCTCGATTGACCCTGAACCGCGTTCTCTCATTGAAAGATTTTGGAATCTGGAGGATTACGGGACACTGAAATCAAATGAGAAACCCCTCTCGGTGGAAGACAAAATAGCCTTGAAGATAATTGAGAACACCACCCGCTGCGTGGACGGTCGGTATGAAGTCGGTATGCTGTGGAAGGAGAAAGAACGCCAGTTTCCGAATAATGTAGCCATGGCCAAGCACCGTCTAGAGTGCCTGAGACTCCGTCTTACGAAACCTGGCAACGAAGAAATGGCCGTTAAGTACCGCGAAGTTATGGATAGTTATATCAGCAGTGGGTTCGCTCGCAAGTTGTCAGAAGAAGACTTAAACAAAGAGTCTAAAACACATTGGTATCTTCCGCATCACCCTGTAACCAGTCCTACCAAACCAGGCAAGGTACGCATTGTGTTCGATGCAGCAGCTGAATGCGAGGGAACTTCGCTTAATAAGAACTTGCTGACTGGACCAGATGTAGCCAACAACTTGGTTGGTGTTCTCCTACGTTTCCGCCAGGGAAAAATAGCGTTCGCTGCCGACATCGAAAAGATGTTTCATCAGATACGTGTGCGTGAGGAAGACCAGGATTCCTTGAGGTTCCTGTGGTGGACAAATGGATATAATAATCCCCCTGATACATACGTCATGCAAGTGCATATTTTCGGAGCGGCTTCCTCCCCCTGTATTGCAAACTCAACTTTGCGCCGTGTGGCCGACGACAATGCCGAAGAGTACAGCTCTAGTGTTATTACAGCTGTAAAAAGAAATTTCTATGTTGACGATGCTCTTCCCTCTGAGAATGATGAACAGTGCGCAATTCGCCCAGCCCATGACATGGTAGAACTGCTCGCTCGAGGCGGATTTAACTTGACGAAGTTTACGTCGAACTCCAAGAGACTACTAAGTGCTGTCCCAAATGATAAGCGATCTAAGCCAGATCTAAACCTTGACCTGGACGAGCTACCTATAGAGCGTGCACTCGGAGTACGTTGGTCTGTTGGAGAGGATACGTTGGGGTTCGAAATAAGAAGCCTAGTTCGCCCTGAAACAAACCGCGGTATACTCTCCACTGTTTGTTCATTGTTTGATCCTCTGGGTTTCGCAGTACCAGTGGCTTTGTCTGCACGACGCCTGATTCAAGACCTATGGAAGGCTAACATAGGATGGGATGAGCCCCTGAGCGAAGAATTTCTGTCTAAGTGGAGAGCATGGAACACTGAGTTACCCTTGTTGTCCGAGTTGTCCATCCCTCGGTCCTATTTCCTGTCGGACGGTGACCCGCGTCAATGCAAGTTACAGCTTCATGTGTTTTCAGATGCGTCAGAGATTGGCTATGGCGCATCATCATATCTGCGAAGCGAGTACCCCGATGGACGAGTTCATTGCGCCTTCATTATTGGTAAGGCCAGAAATGCACCTGTGAAATTTGTTAGTATTCCAAGACTGGAATTGCAAGCAGCTGTACTCGCAACCCGGATGTTTAAGATGTTGCGAGAGGAACTTGAACTGAACATTTCCAGGACGTATCTTTGGACTGATAGTGAAATAGTGCTGCACTATCTGAGAAACGAGAAACGAAGACTTCAGACGTTTGTAGCTAACAGAGTGGAAGAAATAAGGGAGCACACACTTGTAGAGGATTGGCATCATGTGCCAGGATCCTTAAACCCGGCAGACTATGTGTCGCGAGGAATGAGCCCGTCTTCGCTAACTGCTGACCATATGTGGCTTCGTGGACCTGACTTCTTGTGGGAGCCGGAAACTTGTTGGCCCACAGACAAGTGCCAATTCGTACCCGATGAAGGTCTGGAGTTAAAGAAGGAAGCTCTCGTGCACTCCGTCCAACTTTCCCCTAATCCGTCCGTGACGAAGAAGGAAGATACAATGCCTACGGCCGTCGAAAGCTGTGAAGAACCGCCCCTCCGAGTATTATTAACTACCTGTTCAGATTGGTCCCGCCTCAGGCGCAGAATGGCCTGGCTCCTGCGTTTTGTACAATTTGTTAAGGACAAACAGAACGCCAAAACGGGACGTCTCAGTGTTGACGATTTTGACGCGGCAACTGCAGCAATTGTGAGGATTGTCCAAGGAGTGGCGTATGCACAGGAGATTAAAGATTTGAAGTCCAACGGTGCGGTCAAGCCGTCAAGCAAGGTTGCGTCACTGAATCCCAAACTTGACGAAGGCGGAATCCTGAGAGTTAATGGCCGTGGTCAGCTCAAGCCGACCTCCTGTACACTCGGCCAACAAATGATTTTTCCCAGAGACCATCCGGTCGCCAAGTTGGTTGTACGTCACGTTCACCACCTTATTGGTTACTTGGGACGGGAACATGTTATTGCAAAGTTGCGAGAAAATTTCTGGATCCCTCAAGTGCGTGTATTGGTTAGATCGGTCCTTAATCGATGCCTTACCTGCAAGAAACTTAACGCCAAACCTATGACCCAGCAGATGGCACCCTTACCCAAATGTCGACTTACAGCCTATGAGCCACCGTTTTCGTTCACTGGTATGGACCTCTTTGGCCCGATTTATGTGAAACATGGCCGAGGGACCGCGAAACGGTGGTGTTGCTTGTTTACCTGTTTGACCACCCGTAGCGTGCATCTTGAAGTGGTTAATTCTATGGATACTGATGAGTTCATCATGTGTTTAAGGCGTTTTATAAATCGAAGGGGAGACGTGAAAGAGTTACGATGTGACAACGGTTCTAACTTCGTTGGGTCCGAACGAGAATTGAAGAAGAGTCTCCAGGAATGGAACCAAGGGCAGATAGAGAGAGAGCTGATACAACGAGGCTGTAAATGGATATTTCAACCCCCGACTGCATCAAGTATGTCTGGCGTGTGGGAACGTATGGTTCGAAGTGCAAAGACAGTCTTAAAGTCCATTCTGGGGGCGCAAACTGTGACAGATGTGGTTCTACGAACACTCGTTACTGAGGTTGAGCGTATCCTTAACGGAAGAGCCCTCACAGCGAACTCGGACGATCCGAACGATCTCGAACCGCTAACACCGGCCCACCTATTGATGCAGAGGAAGATCATCTGTTTGCCTCCTGGAGTCTTTGAGAAGACTGACATTTACAGAAAGAAGTGGAGGCAGGTTCAATTTTTGGCTAATTTGTTTTGGGAAAGGTAGTTGAAGGAGTACATCCCAACCCTCCAACAACGAGGTAAATGGCGAAGAGTGCTGCCTAACATCAAACCCGACGCCTTGGTTCTTCTTGTTAACGACAACACCCCTAGAGGGCATTGGAATCTCGGTAGAGTGTTGGAGACGTACCCGGGTGCAGATGGTCTAGTACGGACTGTGAAAGTCAAGACCAAGGATGCTGTCTATGTTCGTCCTATACAGAAGTTGTGCTTGCTTGAGAACGATGTGAAAGAAGTAGATGCGGTGTAGCTGCTGAGTTTAACTGTTGGGACGTTCTACGCGATCGCCCCAAGGCGGCCGGGATGTTCGGGACAAATCTAATTTAAAAATCGGACATGAACACACTTAAAATTAAAGTGTAACATTACTCCAAAAAAAAGTGTAAAATCTTTGCCAGCCCCGGCAGCCTTTTTTTTCTGTGTATTATTACACATTTTATAATAGTGTAATTTAACACACAACTAGAGGTTATGTTTACACACCAATCAGTGTAATGTGAGTGGTTTACACTTTGGTCAAGTGTAAAATTGCAGTTCTTATAAGTGTAATAAAATACTAATAGAACAGTAATATTACACTGAATGATAGTGTAGTAGCTTTGCCAGCCCCGGGAGCCTTTTTTTTCTGTGTATTATTACACATTTTATAATAGTGTAATTTAACACACAACTAGAGGTTATATTTACACGCCAATCAGTGTAATGTGAGTGGTTTACACTTTGGTCAAGTGTAAAATTGCAGTTCTTATAAGTGTAATAAAATACTAATAGAACAGTAATATTACACCAAATGATAGTGTAGTAGCTTTGCCAGCCCCGGCAGCCTTTTTTTTGTGTGTATTATTACACATTGTCCAATAGTGTAATTTGACACGCAACCAGAGGGTTCATTTACACACCAAACAGTGTAACTGTGAATGGTTTACACCTTGGTCAAGTGTAAAATTGCACTTCCCATAGGGGTAATAAAACATTAACAGAAAAGTAATATTACATCAATTTATAGTATTAGGCAAAAAAATTACGCATTTGAAAAATATAGGAAATCACATTTTTAATCACTGAATAAGCAGCTAGACTTCTAACAATAAGTAAAAATGAAAGGTCAAGTGTGCAAGCCATGGTGTGTACTGTCTTAACTGCTTAGGAGTGATACGTACTGTCCTACACAAATCAGTACTTAGGGCAGAGGAGGTTCAAGGTTTGAGCTGCAAGGTGGTATCCGGCAAAGATAGTTAGCAAGACGTCTTCCTCTCCAATTATTAGTATTTTTCCAGTCATGGTGAATGCCTTTCCCACAGTAAAAATGGATGGCGGTGCATCTTTTTTGCTTCTTCTAGATATTGTCCTCTTGTGGCTGCAACCTGCGTGACAAATGAAATTGAAAAAAAAAAAAAACAAGACTTGTTTTAGTCGATATTAAAGTGTTGTTAATTTATTGTATCGGTCATGAGGGTTGAAAATAGGACCGAGTGTTTTAGAGTTCCTTCTAATAACTCTAACACAATAATGCTCTCTTGACCAACATGGTTAAGGTAAACTACTTAAATTAAATTTCATTCACAAAATAATCACATATTAGGTTTAAGATGTAAAAAGGTTTTTTCTCTAGAGTCTTAACAATCAAGTACATTTTTCCTCCTCTACAAAACAAAACACAGCTTCAGATATTCAATTCAGATATCAAATCACAAATTACAGTCAAACCAGGTCAAGCGTTCCCGTCGCTAACGAACTAATGAATTCATTCACGGAAAAATGATTTCGTTTGTTGATTCAACAATCCATTCATAAAATGAACAATCCAATAGTCATATTTAGTCTAGATTCCATAATCGAATGTTGATTCGATTACTGTTTTTTGAAAAATTACGCTTTCCACAAGTTGACCTCAGAATTTTGTTTTTTCCTCTTTTTTTTCTGAGAGTCGAGTGCTGGCGAGTTCTGAAGTTCAAACCCAAACAAACTGTTACATGTACGCCAGTTTGCTGCCAATAATCAGTGCAACAGACCTAGGCCTGACCTCTTAGAAAACACGACGGTCAAACTGAGGTCAGTGTATGTGCGGTGATTGGTGGATTTCGATCCTCGGCCTTTGTCAGTTTCTTTGCGTTTGCGGTCTGTCTATTCTAGCTGTTATTTTGATTAAAGGCAATGAAAAACGCAATCGTAAACGGCAGAAAAAGGGAAGCAAATACGATTGAACACAACAGACAAGAATAAAGAACAGGTAGATTTTGTTCATAAACCAAATCAACATTTGATTATTGAATCGAGGTACAATTTGACCGTTGGATTATTCATTTTATGAATGGATTATTGAATCAACAAACGAAATCATTTTTCCAGTAATGAATTCATTAGTTTGTTAGCGACGGGAACGCTTGACCTGGTTTGACTGTAAAATAACTCAAAACATGTGTTATTCCAATCCATGACCCCCAGTAACACTATAGGCAGGCCAAACCACCTGACTGAGTCATTAGTCAAAGGCGGGCATGAAAATTACCACCTTGCATAACTGCCTGGCCGGTGGACCAGAGCCATGATGAAAACAAAACACACTATTAGACTTTATTACTTGGTATCGAAACAAAAGCTTCACTGGTATACAATTCAGATATCCGATCACAAAATTACTCAAAAAACATGTTTTATTCCAATCCATGACCCCCAGTAACAGGCGGGCAAAACCACCTGACTGAGTCGTTAGTCAAAGGCGGGTATAACCACCTTACATAACTGCCTGGCCGGAGGACCAGGGCCATAATGAAAACAAAACACACTATAAGATTTTATAACTTGGTATCAAAACGAAAGCTTCACTATACAATATTATTCAGATATCCGATCACAAAATTACTCAAAAAACATGTTTTAGTCCAATCCATGACCCCCAGTAACAGGCGGGCAAAACCACCTGACTGAGTCGTTAGTCAAAGGCGGGTATAACCACCTTACATAACTGCCTGGCCGGAGGACCAGGGCCATAATGAAAACAAAACACACTATAAGATTTTATAACTTGGTATCAAAACGAAAGCTTCACTATACAATATTATTCAGATATCCGATCACAAAATTACTCAAATAACATGTTTTAGTCCAATCCATGACCCCCAGTAACAGGCGGGCAAAACCACCTGACTGAGTCGTTAGTCAAAGGCGGACACAACCACCTTACATAACTGCCTGGCCGGTGGACCAGGGCCAGGATGAAAACAAAACACAGCTATACGACTTTATAACTTGGTATTGAAGCGAAAGCTTCAGATTCAATTCAGATATCTGATCACAAAATTACTCGAAAAACACGTTTTATTCCACTCCATATGAGTCCCCTGGAAACAAGCGGGCAAAACCACCTGACTGAGTCGTTAGTCAAAGGCGGGCATGACCACCTCACATAACCACTTGGCCGGTGGACCAGGGCCATGATGAAAACAAAACACAGGTAAAGTAATGAAAACGACATTAAGCCTTTTTAAGCCTCGTGCAATTACAGGTTTTTGTATGCGAAATCACATATAAAAATTAGACAAGCTTAATATATTTTTCTGGTTTGGATTTATCTCTATTCTACATATCAAATACAAGTCGATGTACAGGTCCGGTACGAATAGTCACTAGGTATAATGTAAGAAAAATAAATAAAGATAACTTACATTATGTCAACATTTGGGATCAAAAGGTGCAAAATTCTGTGTTTTATGAAGCATTTCTACCGATCATTTGAATAGTAAATGTATGGAATCAAATGTCGCGCGTGACATCACGATCCCCCGAACAGTTCGGGTGGTACGCTTGTAATACACGTCTTTTGTTTGCAAAGAGCAAAACCACTCGAATTAAAAGTAATTAAATTCGCTATAAATATTAAGCTTCAATTTGTGTCTGCAAAAACAACAAGGTGATACAATGCCGTCTTCGCTGTTGACGTCATGTCACGCGACCTTTTGGCGGTTAAAAGCAAACGAACAACCAACGGCTATATTCACAAAACATTTCAGTCAGCTTTAATATATCCAGTATTTATATTTCTAATGTTAGTCGTATATATCTGTCTCCTCTCAGGCTATTCTCCAAACAAGCCTAAACAAAAATTTGAGGCGAAATAGCGAGGTTATCTTAATTTCGAGATTTCAAAGCTAAACACCAAACAATGCGCTTTTAATATCGCATCGCGCTCTCCCACAGTAGGAAAACCGCTCAAGGTGTTGCAGCACGGTAAAACAATACTTCAAAAGCCTCAAGAAATCTAGGGCCAGACTATAGTTTTAACATAAAACTCAGAAATTACGGAAAGTATACTCACCTCGAAATGCGAAATGCGCCGTCGTAATCTTTGAACATGTTTGAATGCATGGTTTTTGCTCTCTTCTTAGCAGTCATTTGGAGCCTCCATCATCCTTTGCTCTAACAATCGGCCCTACATCCTTGTTAACTTGAAATCAATGAAGACTTTGAGTTAAAATCTTCAAATTTACGGCGCTTAATTTTAGTACAACCTTCGTGGAGGACGGTTGGAACAAAAGATGAATACAAACGGTATTCAAGTGTCTTTATCGGCAACATCATCGATCCTGATTACACGAAAATTCGCGCCCTGTCACTTAAGCTCCTGGTGACTGATCTTTGGATCTGCTGCGGCTTTTGACTCAGTCACGTAATTTATGTTGCTGTAAATTTCCTCTTCGAGAACACGCGGAAAAGGAACATGGTCTGAATTAAATCGATAGTACGAAGACAATGGACAATGAACAAAAAAAAAAGAAAAGAAGAAGAAGAAAGAAACATAGGGTTACATTTCTCAGGAAAGATAGAAACCCGCACAAATGACAGTCCTGTCAATGGAGTGATGCATCGTTAGCGGTTTAGGTCATTTCATTAATTTAGCTAAAACACCTTGCAATTTACACATGTATGGTCATGTATACCGAATGCAGTTGCGTGAATTTCGTACGATATATCTGAAATGAGACCTTAGACTGCAGCTGAAGTATATACCTGCTACATGTACAACTAGCGGCTCAGATAACTTTATATTCACGCGATGAAGATTTTCTTGCTTCGATATCTTTTTTTTAAAAAAGAGAGTGGGTGTTTTATTCTATAAACGTATAAGTGCACATGTGAGTGCATAATTACCTCCGCTGTGGTATACATTTACTCTGTAAGTAAATGTTAAAAATACCTATTGTTTCAGCCTAAACGTGGTGTAAAAATACTCAAAATAACGAGTATCACTACACCATAATTTCTGTGTAGTGTTTTACACCATAAAAAGTGTAACTTTATAATTTTTCTTTTCTAACAATACACTTCAATTTTAACGCTTTTAGTTGGTGTTAAAGTACCCGAAAAAACGAGTAACACAACACTACAAATTGTGTAATATTGCTCTGTGTTATTAGTATACTCTAACACCGATAGGTGTGTTTAATTCTATAAGTTTATTGGTGTAAAATTACCTTTACTATTGTATACATTTACGCTGTAAAAACGGGTAAAATGTACACCGTACCCTGCGTGTAATATTACAATAGAAAAAATTGTAAAAGTATACCTTTAACTGGGTAATATTATCATGTTAAGAGTACCAGCTCTTTTACACTAAAGTTTGCGTAAAATTACCCGACATAAAGCGTAACACAACACTGAAAATTCTGTGTAACGCTTTACTCGTTAAAAAGTGTAATATTACAAATTTTCCTTTGTAACATTACACTTTAATTTTAAGTGTGAAAATTATCCGAAAACTGTTAGGTTTTTTTGATAGGGACCTGAGCACTGGTCACGTGACTTCTTTTTCCATGTGACTACTGTGTTGATCTGTGATAGTTGTTGCGTTGTTTGTATGGTAGAGAGAGCACAGAACTTGTAAGTATTTGGTTCGTTTTTTAGTTCTATTTTTGCTCTCTACCTACATGTTTTGTATTTTTGTTTTAGTTTTCACCGTTTGAGTCGAAGAAATCTGTGCTTATCCCCAACACTTGTAGCAAGAAAAACACAGCATAATTTTATTCATGTGATGTGGAAAATTGTCAGAGATTCTCTTGTAGTAATTCTCGAGTGCAGCAGCAAGGCTAGTTTATAAAGTAAAAAGAAGAGAAGTGCTCAGCGCCACTCGTGCTAGAAGTATTAGTTGCTTCCGAACCCTTACAAGTGGCGGATCCAGGGGGGTTCCGTCACTGGATCCGCCAATTTTTTTTTGGAGACCGGGCTCCCCCCGTATCTCGAGGCTGCTTACAGTGTATCAGGTGACAAAGAACAGGAAAAGTTTCATTCCGAGTTCATGAGAACAGGGGGAAAGTTACTCTTTTCTTTTGCTGGTTAAAAATGAAACAGCCCAAAGCTAGTTTTATTTCATAATTTTTTTTAGCGCGCAGCATTGAAGAATTTCTTCCCTCCTTCCCGGGGCAGAATTACGTGACCTGACATGCTTTGCATGACTGCACTGAAAACTGGTTTGCCTGTGGCAGTTTGAAAGCAATAGTTATCTCCTCCAAATTTGGGTGCGTCACCAAGAATTCAACTCCACAGAAATTCACCAACAATTGACCTTTCAAGCTCTTTGGAATAAAATCACTGAAAATTAATGCAAGAAACTGATTAGTGACGCTTTCAATGAGCCGGGGTTGTAGCTACTAAAGTTCTCTAATAACTGGGGAGGAAGTTACCTACAGTCCAGCAAACGATAACTGAAGCCTTTAAAAGGTTTTGAAGTCCATGAAGACATGAATAGCGGTCTCGCGTTTCAACCAAGGGGGGCAAAATGGTCCCAAGTTTCAACCAAAGGAGGTAGAAACGGTGTCCTCAGTAAAAATACTTCGTGTGAGGTACACCATGAAGATATAATAAACCTCTCAAAAGCGCTTTACACCTTTTTTTTTACTATGTGAACGTCTCATTTTGCACCGAGGCTGAGCCATAAAGGAAAGAACATTGCTCTTTTGGACGATTTCAGTAAGATATGACCTAAAGAATTACGAAAATCGAGGATGGGGGTTATCGGCTTTACACCCTCCGTGATCATGTTAAAGCCAAATATAATTATTTAATTATTATTGTTTAATCAAAGAATATTCAAGCTTACCTCGATCGATCGATTTTAAGTTCCCGTTTTCATTTCTCTGCTCCTCGGCAAATTCTGTATATATTAAAAAAAAAAAAGACTATAAAGGGGATGTTTAGTCAAGCAGATATACTTCAAATATATCAGGGGCACCCAACGACTGTTTTTTGTCAAATACCTCTTCGGAGAAGCAAAAATTGCCTTGAATTTTCTATGGCTTGAGGACGGCTAAAAATTTCTAGATGACCGTTCCATTCATGTACAATTTTCGAAGCCTATCGAATCAATTCCCTACGGTTTTCTGAAGTTTAATTTTTCGCATTTCACTCCCTAGAAAAGCTATTTGTCGTTCATGGGGAAGGAAACCTAAAATTTTCGGATTCAAAAATGTGTCAGAGAGAGAGATCAGGAAAATTCTCACTTTCATAAAACTTTAGATTGTATCTAAATTTTCAGAAGAATGATACTGAAGCCCTAAGCAACTGAACTAACGCAGGCGATCGCAGGTGCTACTGACGTCGTTGGTATTGCTTCGGTGCGGCTTAACATAAACCAGTTAAGAGTCAAATTCTTATCACCTTATTGTGATATCGCCAAAAATATATCGAAAATTTCGTTAACATAAAAAGAATTTTTCCCTGTCTGTATATTCTTATTCGCTAAGGGAACCGTTAAAACTCATGGTCCCCATTTCCGGAAGAGAACTGTCGATTGAACTTCCGGATTTCCAACTTCCAGCGTGAGTCAGTTTGTTTTCTACAAACTGTGTGCTACTCACGAGTAACAAGTACAACAGGAAAAAAAGAAATAATATCCGCTTCTCCCGAAATAAAACTTATGCTCAAGAAATGTAAAAACCACTTCCTGTACATTTTCACTTATGATAAAATTCATGACCATTCACCTTAAGTTATTTCCTAAGAGCAAACTTATTCTGTACGATGTTGGTTTACAACATGTAAATATTATTCATTACTAGACTTAAAAAGAACTGAAGATAATGTCCCTTTGTCAAGTGACACAGCTAGCTTGCACTGTAACGGGCTTAAATTTAATGTAACAACTGATTTGTTAACCAGGTCCAAATTAATCTTAGTTCCATCATATTCTTTTATCTTGTCGTAACTTCTAAATTTAGATAATACAGCTTAATTTCCGAGTTTGAAAATAATTAGCATAACAAATGAATGGTGCACCTGATGTTAATGCGGTTCACAACGAGGAAAAAGACATTCTTTGGAAACTCAACTGTAAAAGAAAAACGAAGACAGTTCGAAACCTTTTATTGAAGCTTGTAGTTTGCAAACTATGCTTAATCTTCATATAAATCGATCAAATCATTTAAATGGAACTTTGTTTCTTTTGTTTCTTTAAGGTTTCTTTCTTTCTTCATGCCTGGATAAGTCTTTTCCGGCTGAATAATTTCACGAATGAATTAACTTACTTAGAACCTTTTTTGAGTTTATATAATTCCCTTAGTTCGTTTTAAATGGTCTTTTTATGATCCAGCTGAGACTGAAGTACCGTACTACGCCCACCAATCTGCGAACATTTTTTAACAGTTACAACATTCTCGTAAAAATATTTTGTCATTCTGTGCTATTAATTTCAGCCCACCTAACCGACATCCACCGTGTATAAAAAACAAACAGCTGCACAGTGCAGGTAACATAAACGTGGAGAAGTTCCTCACCTTCCATCTAGAGATAAAAACCTCCGTGATTCCAGCCATATCTCAGTCCCAGAACCCGCCAGTACACAAGATGATTTTGGTAAGTTTGTACTGCTCTGATCATTAGTATTTATTTATCTTTTGCAATGTAGTCCTACCTTTTGAATCTACAGACGAAAGCTTATATGTTTGAATTCTAAGTGGGATTTTCTTGACTTTAAGGAGCGGGTCGAAAAAGTTACTAAGTTATTTCACATTTAACTTCACTGGTATAAAATCATTAATAGACTTGGGAGCAGTGCTTTTAAAATTTGTTGCTACAAATATTTCATGGGTATCACCAGAAGGCAAGGCTGCTTTCTTACTAGTGTGAAAGTTCTTTTACTTGCATATAAGAATTTAAGGAGATGCTAGAACGCTTACTCAGTTTCCCCCCCAACTCTCTATTTGGCGCCATTCTCTACCAGCTGAACGCCTGGAATATTCTGTGTCAATGCACCAGAAAATAATGTAAGGGTACTCTCTGCGATTTTCAGTGATAATTAAGCTTTGAGGCCAAAAAAGGGAGAGTTATATGTTTTTTTTAAACTTTTTTTAGAACTATCTCTGTTTGCTCTTCATTTTTGCTGCAAATTTAACACACCTGTGATGCCATCTGTTGAAAAATGGTTAATTTTGTTCTATTTTTATCAAGCAAAATAACCGGCAAATTTAGTTTTTGTTTGGTAAGACGTGTGAAATAACCGCAGAGAATCATGATCAGTGTCCATGAATATTGGTCCATCCGGGATCCTCTAAGAACTCGGCCTATCATTTTTTTATGAACTCGCCAAAACCGCGTGTTGGATGTTAAAAAAAGCAGGCTAAAAATAGAGAAAGCAAAACTACTGTCTATAGCAGGTGAAAAAACCAAGATAAAATTCTCACATGCAGGTTCAGTCAGGAGTAATCTTTATGTCAAAATGCCTATAGTTGTAAGGCAAGGTCACAAGCAAGCGTGCGTGTCAGGGGTATCTCAGTCACAAGAGCGCTGGTGTCAAAGTAGCAGTAGGTCTTATGGTCGATTCCCGGAGCTGGATGCAATACCCTGGGTTAAACCATAACTGAGAAACCTCTGCTTGGCATGGATGACCATGTAGATATGCCAGGTCACGTCCACAGCAGAGGAAGTAACAAACGGTTTCACTAAATTACTCAGTTCATTGAAACCTAGATAAACAAGGTTTATTAATCAAAGCAGGTTAACTTATCAGTTCTTTTCTTTTATCACAGTACACATTGTTCTCTTTTCTCTTCGCTCTGGAAGTTTGTCAATCTGCTGTACTTAAGCAAAATGTGAATAATTCACCAGCATCAATCGACCCTATCGTGGAATGGGGACTTAAAGAACTCTTCTCATCTCGTCGTTATCGCCGCTCTGTTCTCTCTACCAACTCGAATATGGGTACGATTGCGCAAACACCTACTTATGTCAGTAATGTGCGTCTACATGGCAAGACCCATATGTTCCTTCAGATCACCCAGAACGGGACAGTCAGTGGAGCCACACAATGCGACAACAATGTATACAGTAAGAAATGATTTGTATAATGCGGTCGTCTTCAGTGTTTAGCAATTGCCAAAAGGAGAACCTCAGTTATTACTTAATTAGCAATTGATGAATGAGGCTGAGTAGGATATGAAGAATTAAGCAGATCGAGGAGGGTGTTATCCACAGAGTCCGAAGGCCGAGGTGGATAACACCCTCCCAGATCTGCTTAATTCTTCATATCCTACGAAAGCCGAATTCATTTATTGCTTTATTATTCCTATGTTCTCGAATCTTAACGATTTTAGTATGTTCACAAGTCACTCGAATCGCTCTATTCTGAGTGATGTATTTATTAACGAATCCACTCGTGAGACAGTATAAAATGACGCTGATAGGGCCTCAGTAGATCTTAAAAGTCTGCAAATCAATAAAGGTAAAAACGCAAGAGCACAAATAAGAGCTGACCTCTTGGAGAGTGATTCTCAGTCGCGTTGTCAGAAATTGTCCGAAGTGGGAACAAAATATATGCATTCACGAAAAAAGGTGAAATGTTTTTAATTAGCCTCATCATCCAATTTTTGACTCGGTATGTTAACTCCTTTATGTTTTCGAACAGGGAATATTATCAGAATTAGTTGAAACAGTGTGTATCGTGATGACTGAAAAGTTATTAAAATGACTGACTGACCGAACTAACAGGGGTTCACCAATACATGCGTCTCACTCAAGGCTATTTGCATCATTTCCCGATGAAATCACCCACTTGCACATCGTATCCATTTGCTATCCTCAGTAAACCTTGAATAGGCTAAACGGGAAGTTTCATAAAACCGTCGCTGCTACGTCAGTTTTGGAATAAATCACTTATTATTGGTATTACCGGGGAATTAAATTGGCTACCACAATATAAGAGATGTTGGCCGTTCGTGAAAGCGAAGAATGAAAATGTAAGACGCATAACTACAAAACTGTAGATCATATACTTCAAAAGTTCCGGTATTTGAAGCACGTTTACTAGGGCATCCTTAGTTATTAACGTGAAAGCGAAAGTTTGCTTTTCTAATTGTCACTTTTCCGCTTTTTTTTTTTTAGCCAAACTTGAGGTGCAATCCGTGGGAAATGGAATGAAGCGTATAAAAGGAATTGAAACTGGGCGTTTTTTGGCTATTAACGGAAATGGAAAACTTTACTCTACGGTACGTTGTCATTTGGAATCCTATTTCTCTTCTCTATGTTTTAGCTTTCCTCTCTCCTAAGGCTCTCAACAGGTAAACAAAAGAATATATTCAGTTACAAAAGCCTTCTCTCATCGTTCCCTGGGCGCTATCTTTTCGCCTCTTATAGGCACAAACAGGCCTCTTTGAAGGAGATCAGTTATTCAGAAAGGGTCAACTTATACAGTAGCTACAGGCGCATAGTAAAGGCGCCCCTTCTTTCAGGTCAGTTATTATTGCAACACTCAAGAACTTATTCCTTTTATTTTACAGACTACACCTAGCGATGAAACCATCTTTAAGCAGGAATTACAGAGCTCATCGTACAACACTTTTGCATCAGTAAAATACTACAGGACTTCACTTTACGACGCTTTTATATCAATAGGAAAAAATGGGGTAGCGAGAAATGCTTCGGGTACCAACAAGAATCAAAACAAAGTGAAGTTTCTTTTATTAGCCAGTTGTTCATAATGACGAAACCAAGAACTGCTTTTACCATTTAGCAACTATAAATGATATAGAATAAGTAAAATTGATGAGTTTCAGCACCAAAGATGGAGGAATTTTGGAATAGTTTTCTTTAAGTTTTGATTCGCGAGCTTAATTAATTAGACCATAAAGCATATAAGCTAAAATTTAAAGGCGTAAATTAGAAAAATGTCATATTTATTTATTTATTTATTTATTTATTTAATATATTTATTGTGAAGATCTATCAATTGGTTCTTCACTGTCAGCAATTGACTCGTTAGCTGTTTTCAAACGGCTTTTTGTAAACTTTTGAAAAGTATTGTTTAAGTTTATGTCCTTATTTTTAAGGATAGCTGTTAATATAAAGTATATCGCTATTGACATGGAGTGCCAGTAAAGTTAAATGACCACGTGGTCTCACGGTCATAAAAGCGTCAGCTATGAGCGATACGACGGACACATATCTTCAAACGGCCATTGCACAATATTACAATAAGAAACGTATTCGACCTCCCCCCGCCCCTCCCCCAAGAGGTCTTCTTGGAAAAAGAAGGTCTTTAAACATTAATTTATTGGAATTCGAAAGAGTTTTTATTGCCTTACAACCAGAAGTAAAGTGCTCGTATCGTTCATGGTTTGCGCTTTCCCAAATTATTATTATTATTAGTTAGGTCTTCATTACAGTGTGAATTTTCAAAATGAACGCAAATAAAAACAGCATTAAAGAAAACATTTGTTTTTTATGTATATGTAAAAGCTAAAGCTAAGGTCCTTTTTTCTGTTGTTATTGTGGAACAGTCTGCGTCAGTCTTTCTTTGAGAACACTAATTTAAACTAATTTAAACAGCCCGAGGAGTGTGTGGCCGAGTGGTTAACACCTCGAACTCCGAATCTGGAGGACCGGGGTTCAAGACTCGCCCGTCGCGTTGTTTCCTTAGACAAGGAACTTTACTCTCCTTTGTTTCTCTTCACCTAGGTGTACAAATGGGTAATGGACTAGCATCCCGTCCAGCAGGGAGTAGCAATACTCCCTACCAGTTGCTTCATGCTAATGAATCCGGGATAAGCTTCGGCCGTTTGGGCTTTTCAGGCTTTTGGCTCGTGTGCGCCTTTACCTTACCTTTTCCTCATTCAATCACAGTCCTGTAAACTAGAAATGTACTTTGTATTTTTTCTTTTTCGTAATATTTTGCTGACCCCACGTCATCAATCTTCGGCTTCGAAGGGTAGGTGTTACTGGTAAATAATGAATAATAACAATAGTACTTATTAGCCTGCTATCCTGTGGCCAATGGTGCAGTCATTTTACCCCTCTCTTCCCATCAATGTCCTAACACTACAAGGGTACGAAAGAACATGAACCTGGGAATCGAACTCGACATCGTCCCTCACATAAGGCCGCTTACTAACCGACTGAGCTTTTTCTTGCTCCTTTCTAATGTTAAAGTGGGGCAAAATGAGGTGTATTCGAAGGGAAATGTGCAAATGGGTAATAACAATACTCATAATCCTTTCATTACAGTCAACTTTCGCTTGCGAACACCGCACTTGTACGAACACCCCAAAAATGTGGTCAGCGGCTAAAAGCTCGTCAAAATATTTTTAGTTATCGTGAAGAAAATGTGTTCTCGAAATCCACTAGTATGGTTAAAGGACCCTAATCGCGGGCCCAAGGAAGTCCTGATGTATTTTTAGAAGATTTTTCAAGGAGTTTAAGTCAACTTACATTTCAATGTTTTATGTAATAAATTTGCAAACCAGAAATGCAGGACCAGGTATTGAAAAATAAACACGGAAAACAGGATAAAGGTCATCAAGTGTGTCTAGAAAAAATAAAGGTCTCCAGTTGAGTTGTTGATCTCTGATAAAAATGACTTTTCAAAACACGCGGAGCAGCTATTTTCACTACATTTCAGTCTAATAAGAAAGTTTTGAAGATATGGGAGTAAATGCGATAAAACTGGATTCAAGCTAATGCATTTCACGTACATTATGGCAATATTTTTAAGAAAAATAGTTGAGTGGCTACTATTGTCCAAGCTCTTTCAAAATTTCAAAGGTTATAAGTAAAAACTGAGAAAATAAAAAGTTGTTTTTGCTAAGTGGACAAGAGGCGTTCATTTTCCCCGGACAGCTGAGAGTGGTTTAAATGTAAACTTTTGAGTATACCGGTATCTGTTGTAAGAAGTGATGAATAATGCGGTAATATAAATGAATCTTTTCGGCTTCTTTTACCGCTAGAAGATCTGATGTCAATCGAAAGAAAATTGCCCAGTTCCATATTCGATCAATTAGATATCGTTATGGAACTCTGACTAGCCATAAATGGGCCTCGGAAAGAGTTCATTCAATTCTGCATTCAGTATCGAGAAAAGCAATTTCATGGAAAATTACAAACATACATTATTTCCTAACCCAGAAAATAACTATACAGAGACCAGTTGTTTGACTAAAGAAAGGAACATTCAGTCTCGCTTTCTCTCGACAGTACGGCTAAAGTCGATTCATAAACATTTCCGCTGAATTGTAATAATTTAGCAAAAATAAACTGAACTCGGACTCCGTTTTTTTCAGGAATAAGTTTGATTATACACGCTCGAAGAATTGGAGAAAAAAAGGTTGTCTGACCATTTTGAAAACAATTATTGCCAACTTTTCAAATAGCTACAGTAGGCATAGACAGAAGCTTCTAGGCTTGTCTTAAGCTTTTTATCACGACGAAGTAATTTTCCTCAGCTCATTTTTTTTTCTGCGAAAAATCAATCAAGATAATTGCAAAAAAATATGCTTCTTTCCAAAATACAGCAAAATGCACGAAAAATTAATTTGTTTTGGGTAAATGTCAGGAAAACTTGACGAGAAAAGTCATTCCATTTAATGACTAACCAATAACAACAATCTGTATTCGGACGTTGTGTTTCAATTAAGGAAGCTTCTAAGTCAAAACAACATCAAGACAATTTTAAAACTAACTCCAAACATTGAAAATGCTTTTATGTTGGCCATCTGTTGTTTAGAGCGGCGTCAAGGGTGGCAGGCCGGCTATCTATGGAATAAGAAGCTATTATATTCGGGTTTTAAAAAAGGAAGACTCATATACAGTGATTCATCCCTGAATGACAGAGTAAGCCTGCAGCCCGGCACAGGTAAAGGTGAGCTAATATTTCGAAAAAATTTGAACTTCTACGCTTCCAGTTCCTTTGAAATTAAAAAAATTTCAGTTTACTATATTTTCCCCAGATCAGAAGTATTTTCAAACGCCCCGGGGAATTTCAATGGGGAACTTGGTAGTTTTACTGAAAAAGACTTGCCCAGTTTGTTCTCACCACATCGTTAATTTTTCCAAGAATAAAATAAAGATATCTCGATCGGTTTACATGGAAACTTACAGAAACGAGGACATTGAAATAGTTACAACTTTCTGATAAACTAGGCTCAGTGAAATTAAATTAATCACGCATTTTGTATTATTTACCAGATGAAAAAATTTAAATTTTTGCCAGAATAATTTTAAAACATATATGGTAAGAATGAAAGGGAAACTGCTTCCAAAACTGCTAGTATAAAGAGAAACTGTGATAGTTGTATAGCATAAGAAATCAAAATTCCTATGCCACTTTGGAAGAATATTATTATACATGATTGTTTCTTTTTTTCGTTTTCTTTTTGTAATTTTGTAATAGCGTTCACTCTCTTCCAGGCGGAGGAGTCTTTACCTCGACGTTCCGTTTCCTAAATTGGCGATTTGTTAACTTTTAGTATTAAGCAACACGGTCGTAGTGTGTATACGTTAAGTCGTATCACTGTTGACACTGTTACGAATTTCATTTCACATTAGATTTGGCGGCAAAAATATTGTACAGTTAAAGCAAAAAAAGAAAGGATTGCCTTTTTATTTTTTCTCTTTACCTAAACACATATTGGAAGGGATAAGATCAATAAACTTATATTTGAAACAGATAAAATATTTCTAAATTCTTTGGTCATTTCACACGCAGTTAGACATCATGTTCACACGAGATTCAACTTTCAAACAATTTGGACAAAACTAACTATGAAGGTAATTCTTTAAAAACAGTGAACATAGGGTGTCACAGTTCTGATGTGGGGCGGTGTCGAGGTTGATATTCGCTTTGAGTTATACAGCCGTAAATGATAACATTCGAATTCGATCTTGGGTTAATCTGTTTTGTGTAATGGCATAAGAGTCAAAGACGAACTGAAAATGCTCGTTAGAATTGCCAGTTAAAAGTATTTTTAAGAACACTTGCTGCTTAACCGAACGATTTTCAGCGGACAAGTCCCTTGCGAGCAGTGTATTAATGGCAATGGGGTACCAGCTTGGGTACTGTTTTCATTGTTAAAGCCACGCAAAAGATTGTGCCTCCTGTTTTACTGGAGAAATATACCCACGAGTACTGGAAAAAGAGGTACCGTAGTAGTGATTAACAAGGCTTTTTCAGTGAACCATTAGTTTTTATTTTCACATAAGCTGAACAAAATGATAAACACTTCATTTTTTAGCCAATCAGAGAGCGTGAATTGCCTTAATGTTATTTCGTAACATCCTATAATAAAGGAACTGAACTCATATTGATCCCTTGAAGATTTCAACACAGATTAGCCAGTCATCTAATTTCTTTCTTTTTCTTATTTTTTAATCATAATTTTTTTAGTTTCCGTTGTCGTACTTAATCCTGATAGCCGAAGGATATACGTTCCATTAGATGAATCTACCTGAAATATTCATAAATATAAATTTAATTTTGATTTTCATGGTGGCATATTGCCTACAAAAAGTCTCATTCCGGATGGAATTAGATTTACGAAATGTTGGTTTAAAGAAGAGGAAAAAAATATTTTGGCCAAAAACCTACCAAAAATAACTTATCCGCTGTTTAATCAATTCAGCTTCGATCAGCTGATGGCGACCAAGAGGAGTATTAAGGGTAGATTCTTCTTCGCTCTGGGTTCTTAAAACAGCTAAAGAACATTAAAAACGTTTTACTTTGAGAACAAGGAAGAAGAGTAAGACCGACACAAACAAGTCAAATGTAGGCTCGATTACCAGCCGCTGTTCGGGAAAATGAGCCGGCACTCATCCCCCCTCTCTCTTCGAGGAGGATCAAAGACCAGACTCGGGAGAAGGTGGAAATCGAGCCTATTGTAAGTCAAATGCTGAAAAAAGTGTTCACGAAGTTGTGGCAGGAACCAACCTAACGTATAATGGGAATTCTGTCTTGTGACTTTTGCCAAAAATGACAGCATATATTGTTAGCATCACTCATGAGGATGATGTTTTCAAGTACTGAACTGATTAAAAAAAGCCTTCTTCGAGAATTAAAATTGCTAGATTTTAATATTTAGAATGCACTGCTTAACTTAATAGAGATCCGAGACATTGCGCTTAGCTCAAACATTGACACCGTCGAAATTGTCATGTCCTCAAAATGCTATTTCTTTCGTTAGTATCCGGCATGATAAAAAACCATCTAATATTTATATGTCATCAAATGGGCGAATTGTAAGATTTTTAAAATACTACCTTAGCCACTCAATTTTTGACAATCAATTATTTATAAAAGTTTTTATCACGTACGGCTATAAAATAGTCATTTTTATAAAAGCGTTCGTGATAGGAATATTTCATTAATTTCGCCAGTTCAAACATCAAATTTCCACTTGATAAAAATCCAAAATTCTCTTAGATGATGTGGGTACATTCAGTGGGAGCATCACGTAATTTTAATACACGCCGGAATTAACGCTGAGATTTAAAAAACTCTCACGAGTCGATTCATTATTGGGCACTGGCCGCGCTAAAGTTTCAGTTGGGTTTTATCAAAAATGATTTGTTAAAGAAGGAACGCTGAGAATAGTTTCAAGAGAGAAGAGGAAAAACTATATGAAATAATATCAGATAGAAATAAATTTCGTTATTAAACAGAGATATTAAAGATTCTACTAAAATCTCGGACTTAAACTTTGGCTTACCGGACACAAACTCGTTTTTGGCCATACAAATACTCTTAAAAGAAATAACTAATGTAATCTTAAACTCATATTAGAAAAAATAAGACGCTTTTATTCACACAACCAATCTTCTAAATGTAAATTAATGAAAGCTCAATTTGAAGTTCTCGACAGGTTTTATTGTATTTTCTAAGTGCCCTCTTTTCAACCGTATCTCCTTCTACGTCACAGATAAAGTGTCGCAACCTCCAAGCGTCACGGACTTTTTAATAAAGCTTACGTTAATATTCATTTTGCTCCATTAACTGACAAAACTTAACTTCGCAGGTTCAAGGCTGTGAACTCGATACGAAAGTTACTTTAGATAGAGAAAAAGTAACATCAATCGCGGCAGAACAAAATGGTGGATGTTGAACACGCATTTAGACGCGGGAAAAAGTACGAATGGGTTTTAACGAAACCTTCTGCTCTGTTACAAGCCAAGACAGTACAATGGACGGCAGCCAAGATAAATCTCAATATCTTCTCTCTGAGGGACGTTGGTGAAGCTTCCGAAGAGGAGATTGCCTTTGCCAATATAAAGTTATTTAGTAAAAATCATTGGTTTCTTTGGATTGAGGATAATGGAGACGTAAGTGGAACTCAAGTGCAGGGCTATGAAGGTAAGCTTTAAATTTAATTTACCCGCGTGCTATACTGAGGAAAAACTACTTCAACAAATAACAACTTTCTTAGAAATTAAGTGACTATAATTTGGTAGGTTTAGTTTTTAGCCAGAGAATGATTCCTTGAGATATGTACGTAAAAATTCTTGACGTTTGTAAAGTTAGCACTAGTAAAGGCTGTTTAACTGGTTTTCAAATGTGAACTTAATCAGTTCTGGGCTCAGTAGGTCTTAGTATTAAGCCATGATTTTCGGTGGAATATCTCAGACTTAGAGTGTGACCCATTCGGTTTTATCATTAAAACGATGGTAAAATTTTCTTCAATGAGAATCTTGTATCACTTCAAATAATTATTCAAATTCGTCTTTTCAAGATAACATCAGTAAGTTTGAAAATTTTGGTTGTTAAATGCTGCTTAAATGAGTTTGTTCAAGCCAAGGTGGCCGCCTCTGATCAATTATGAGCTAAAAAAGGAAAATAAAATATATGTATTTCCCAATGAGTTCAACTTATTGCATTACTTTTTTGCGTGCTTTTTAATCTGCAAAATATCTTGAATAAAAGACAGGAATATTCCGTCTAACATTTGACAATTAAAGTCATTATATAATTGTGTTTTCAGTGCACTATGAAACAAAGAAATAATGGTAAGCTGAGATTAAAATGATTTACATGAAATAGTCTGCATAAAGAAGTCAATGAAGAATAAGTGTTTTTGTACGACACAGAGCAAGTTTTCCGATGATAATAAAAAGTGAAGCGTATGACGATCGCCAAACGAAAATCCTCTAATACAAATCTGAAGAAGGAATAAAAAAAGTCGGGATAACCATTAAAACTTAACGGCCTTTGTGGTCTTGTCTTTAGCAATATCTATGTACAATCAGTGCACAGGAAGTACTGTATTGTAGTATATACAGTAAATTTATAGTTGCTGGACTTGGTTGAGTAAAGATTGACACATCTATTTCCTTCTTAGCGCGCAATCCTTGTCATGATTGAATTTGTCCACCATATATGTACTGACCCAAAGCCTAACCCTCTCAGCTCCTGATAATATATGAGTATCCACCCAAATAAAACCCACGCGTTATTATTTAGCTTTTACTTCGTTGACGGTTTTTGGACGCCCTTTAGTATATTGATAAGACTATTTACCTTTTTGTGGTCAACCGCTTCTTTTTGCGTGGTGAGATATTCGCAAACCTAGACTGTATAACGACTTTGTCCAGACGGTGTATGTGTTCTGTTGAAGCAGTTCGCATTTAAGACGTTGTAATTGAGCGCTACAAAGTACATACACAAGTTGGCCTCAAAATATGTCATTATGCGAAAGAATAAAATCTGCGAGGTTAACAAGATCATTCAGATGAGAGCTATCACGTCCTAGCTACGTCCTTGTGATGTTGTTTGCTTTAAACGTATTTCGTAATTCAAATTGTCGAAGTGATTTCAAAAATGACGGTACTTCTTCAGAGTGTTTAAACGTGCGCTTGCTGATTTCCAACCGTTAATTCCTCTTAGCTTGCCTTTCCGACTCTAACTACATACAAGAACTTCCGCTGAGGTAAAGGAGAGGAAGGAAATAATATTGGATGCGGTAAATGTGTGGGCGACAAAGAGACTGCATAGCAGATTGGAGCCTGGTAACAACCAAAATGTCAGGTGCCGCTGGTGTTCCTTAGGCATATTACCAAAGCTAAACAGGCGGATTATCAGCTAAATATCGACTCGATAGTTTCCAAAATTTCTAGCAATTGAAAACTATGGAAATTCTAATATGTTTCCCTAACCGTAAAATAATAATAATAATAATAATAATGATAATAATAATAATAATAATAATAATAATTAAATATAAATGATAATATTACTATTAATAATAATTCAACACCGGGCTATTCGTCCGCGCTGCCCCAACTTTGTACTAATCTACAAAGTGGATAGCAGGGTAAAAATCATGATATAGCAGCTGTGCCTTGGGACGCCAATATTGAGAGCAAGTACGGGGAGAAGGTCGATTATTATAAAGACCTGGCCATAGAGCTCGATATGAGTAACTGTGATTTATAGGAAAATGAATTTTTAAAGCAGTTTCTTCGAGTCGAGAACTATGTATTAATGCTTAAGTATTTATTGTAAACTTTTAGCAAAATGTAAGTAAATTTATAAAGGCAGATTATTTCACTTTTTTTATTACGTAAAAATCTTGTGTGGCTTTATTTTCTAAGGTCGTGATCCATTAGTATATTTTCCAATGTAGGCATCAATACTCAGGAACATCAATGCCTCCCTTCGCAAAGTACCCAAAGTGCAAAATAAAAAAAATCATCTCGTTTTTATTTCTAAAGAAGTTAGTGGTCACTCTTCCTATTGCTATGAGGCCATGATGATTCATGAATTGACTATCTTTTCACAGTATTCCCGCTTGCGTTAAAATTAGTGTTGCTATATACCTCGTAATTAATAGTACACTTGCGAAATAATCGACTGATAGAAGGGGCTGTATTCTTGTATATATACGATTAGTTCTTTGGTGGATTCAAGTTTATTTTGTGATTTTTCGTTTAGCATAATGTTTGAGGTTTATGTATTTGAGCGGAAACGATCATGATAATTTTAAACTCTAGAGTTTTAACACTAACCAAGGGCTGCGAGGAAACAAAACGGACATGGAGTTTGGAATTCATTGGTGTTATGTTGTCCGCACTTACACTATTGCAAAAGCCCTGAAATTTTCTTTAAGTGATGCTGCGGGATTGACAATCAGTGACAATGTACGTGGTTTGTGCTTAAAGCAAATGACGATATTAGAGCGTTGATTACCTAGTAGTATCCATCGTTTCTCGATTAACTCTCAGAAATACTTAGGCTACAGAACGCTCCAAACAATACTACTCTCCTTGGACACTGAATCAAAAAGATGATGAAATATTTTATTTGCTTGTACGTTATTTTAAGCTAAACCAAACAGGCCAGAGGAATTAAATATTTGGGAGCAACTAGGGAAGCTTGTTTTCACATTGCTTAAAGGAGCGGTGTCACGAAATTCAGCCAAATTAGGAAATTACAAATGTTAAGAGAAACGTAAAAATAGCAGCTTAAAACTTTAAAGAAAGGTTAAAATAACATAACAGAAACAACAGATGCCACGGATCATGGGCAAAACTGAACAAGATTGAAACGGATTGAAATTAGGGTTTTTGAAAACTGTTCAGCCTAACAGTCGTTTTCAAAGTTGATCCCTGCTGCTTGCAACTTCAAAAATAATGCTCAGGAGACATATTTGTTCGTCTCGGAGCTCTGATTTTGTCATTTACCTGTAATTTCTTTGCTTATTTTAAGTTCCATAGCAATTGAGGGTGAGTGATTGGCAAAATTAAACAAAATGAACTGGACTGCCGTGACACAGCCCCTTTAAGATTCATGCTCTTTTTAAAATATATATTTACGCCATTCAGTATTCGCCGGCTGAGTCATGTTAACCCGGCCTGAAGGCTAATACTTTATCTTTAAAGTGACCGACCGAGGATGACGTGATGAAGGCGAACTTTACTGTTGGAACACAGATCACCGCCGAGAGATTTGCACCCTGCTACTCGGCATTCCGGCCGTAGACAGCAAGCGTAATATGGTGATCAATTTAAAACGTTCTGGATCAGACTTTTGAATTATTTTATGTCAAGCCATCTAGCCCAAATTTATGAACTTGAATTTCTTTCCTGATGCTCTACCCTGCGAACAGAGTCTCCTTCGATCTTCCTAGGAAAGATCGAAGCGACTCTGCCGGCAGGGTGCTGATGCTCTGGCATTGTGGAACAGTAACTTAAGAGCAAGGATCTGCTTATACTGTGTAAATGATCTCAGTTTTGTTGTATTATTTTACAGTTACCCTTCAATTACAATCATTTGGCAACGGTTTGGTTCGTATTTACAGCCCGAAAATGGGAAGATTTATTGCAATGGATAGCAACGGCAGGTTGTTTTCTACGGTAAGTATAAAAATTATACCATTATGTTCAGTACTTAGTTTTGTTAAAATCGACAAAGACGGAATGTGAACTGAACAGTCTTGATGGTTCCGCCATGCTGTATGCACAGGTACTATTAAAAACAATCTAAGAAGTCTTAAGAAGCAAACAAATAAACTGGTACAGGAGAAACCCTTTAGTATAAAATAGAATTCGAACTTTTCAATATTTATTAGCGTTCTGCTTCAGTGTTACCGAGATCTCAGAACATCAATGAATTAACCTCGGGAAGCCATTCGATCTTTAGTTCCACCGTAAGTCTTGCCATTTCGCTTCACTTAAACGATGTCGTCATCGTTGCATGGCGCAACTCGATGCATGTGTGTATATATTCAGAGAATTTAAATAAAGACTACCTCTGCAGGATTAATAAAAGAAACCAAAAATCTGTGACAATTAAAAGAAAAATTAAAATTTTCTTTAGTCTGTTCCAGGCGTTCGGATAGTGGAGTGCGGCGCGAAGGACACCCTTACACCATCCCCTCGTTGTTTTTTTTCTTTGCTCACATCTCTTTGCGCTGTCCCCACGTTCTGAACGCCTGGAACAGGGTACATTTTCTTCCGCAGGAAGTTCCTGTTGTTTCCTTTTAGTCTCTGAATCACTGTTAATAAAGGAGAACATCGACGTTTGTATTCATTACTATAGACAACCGGCTTGAAAGATTAGCTATTGAGCCTTAAAGAAAGAGGCCAGAATTTTTAGCAGGCTAGGGCTTACGATTGAAAGATGATAGTATGAAGAGGGGTCTTTTTTGCATGAGCATGCGCGACCGCTGAACAACCGATTTGCACGGAGGCTCACCAAATGGATTGCCTTCATCAAAATTTGCGTGTCTCAAAGCTATCATCGCGATTATTTTGCTCGTTGGTTTTGGCGAATGTGCTAGTGATTTAACAAAATGTGTACCTTGGGTTCTAGACGATATCTTTTTTTTATCGATACTGATGATTCGCGACGAAGCTGCTTCAACGAGGCGCGAAGTGCCGAGGAGAAAGAGCTTTTAATATCAACCCGTGAGCAAGTTCATTTCATCTTAGGTATTTTGAGAACGGACCTCTGGAACCAGGGTACAAAGTGTGTAGTTTGCCAAAAAAAAAAAAAAAAAAACTCTAACATGCTCTCCACAAAACGAAGTAGACCGGCTTTAACATACCAGGAGCTACTATCAAATTTCATCTTCCCACTTTACCTGGACAACAGCGCGCGTATATGTAGTGCTTGTAGGACTGTGCAGACCTCATCAAAGTATAAGGAAAATGCCGAAACGTTTGTTGATGTAAGTAAACACTTTCAACCTTCTTTGTTTTGAATTGGGAAAGGAACACACATATTAAAAAAAATATTGCAAATTTCAGCGAGTGAGCGGGAAGGGCGCAAAAGTCAGTGTTCTGTTCATCAGTGAATTAATAATATGTTCTACAATTTTCCTGGCACTTTTCAGCTACAAAATTAAAAGTACACGAGATGTAGATTAGTCACCTGGTGAGATGTTGGTGGTAGTAACTCTGTATGTCTCGAAAATAAAGAAATGAGGCACAGTCAAAACTGCATTCAATAGGACCGAAATTTAAGTCGAATCTTAACACCGATTTTGATGAAACAATCGGTTAGGTTTCCCAAGAAGTACAGTAAACATGTGATGCCGACCAAACGTTAAAAATTATTAGAGCACTTGCGTTATGGCTAAAAGCAAACTCCTGTACAAGATGCGTTACAATGTTAGTCCACGCAAAAACAAGAACTTCTATAATTTTCCGATAAACAAACTTTGTGTGGCTAAAATATTTAAAGCAACACCTTTGTATTCCAATTGATGACGGCATGGTAGTCGCCCGCTGATCATAAGTAATCCACTCCCGAAATATGGCTAAATAAGCTATCCACAAATTATTGACAGAAATCCTCTACGGCATCGAGAAACTAATTTACATCCGATTTATAGACAAACACTAAATAAAGAACATTTTGCTCAATATCTACCCATCAACAATGCATTCTATGCCAAACTTTGCGGTTCTTGAAGGGGAATGAAGACACACGTCGAGCGCCAAACAACAACAAGCAGCCATGTTCGTGTCAGACATCCTTGAGAAACTTGCTATTTCACCTCGTTCAGCGCATCAGTCTTTACTTCTTTTGTACAACGAAGGTCTTTCCTAAGTTTCTGCTACCATCAAAGTGAAGAATTTGACTCCTATGACTATGCACCCTGGTCGCTGTCTCTAATCGCGTGCTCTTTATCAAGTCTTAGTGCGCATACTCATGCAAAAAAAGACCCCTGTTAGGATTATGCGAAAGTTGAACATTCTTTCCGTATAGTCAGTATAGTAGCATGTAAGTGGCGGCTTTTTACTTAGACACACAGGTGGGTTAAAAGTACTCGAAAATGACAGTGCAAAACAGTCTACGTGGAAGTAAACACAATCATGGGTTACAAATGTTCATGCTTGACTAACATTATTGGCCTCCGGCAACTGTTCTAAAGTTGAAGTCACGCGAAAGTCCAAATGATTTGAGGAATCCGATTTCCTCTTAAGCTTCTTGTGAATGTCGGTTCAACACTGTCTGAATGTAACGGCAGAAATTCGAAGTTGTGTAGTCGGTTTCTCTGTATGTCAGAAATTAAAAGAGAGAAAAATTTCGCTCTAAAACTTATGATAACCTCAGGTGTACTCTTAAGTTGTACTATGGTTAGTTATCAACCTCGAAGCACCAACACAAAACAGTAATTGATATGCAACAAAATGCGACTGTTTCTTGAACATCAAGATACAATGTTTTTTTGGGCAAAGTTTTTGTAACTAATCTTTTACATTGCGTGGCACATTTGTGTGGAGCTATTTATATTCTTTAATTTGCGGTTGGAATGTCTGGAATGGGAACGATGGAAGAGAAAGATGCTTACGCACAATTCCTGACTTCTACACATTTGGAGCAGTTGGTTAAGAGTTTATTTTCATAGGTTGATCGAAGTTTTTGTCAAATTGGAAATGCAGCATTCGTGACAACTTTGTCGAAAGTATAAGCAGTGATTTTCCGAAGCCTGATTTGCATTGTCTACAGACGACGAAGTTAACTGGCCCGAGCTAAATTTTAACTATTAAAACGAACACTTACTAACTTTGGGTGGCTTATCTTTTCAGAATGACATGTCATCATTATTTTTTTCAAGGAACTCTATATTTACGAATAAAGAATTAATGTTTTTCAGTAATTTGGATACTATATTCTACAGTTTTATCGTCTTCTCCAAAATTTCCCTTCCGCTGTTTGTATACCAACATTTATCTGCTTCTGCAGTTTTTTCGCACGAAAAATATCAACAGTGTCAAAATCTGAAAGCAAATATCAATACAACCGCATTCTGCCGCCACCGCCCTTTAACCTTTGTATGTTTTCCCAGCTAAGAATATCACACAATCAGATCAGCTCCAAGATAACATGGAGATTAACTAGGCCGGTTTTGTTTCATCGCGACAATATCTTTAAAGTAAGGTTGAAGTACTTAATGAGACATTCGAAAATTGACCACCAATACAATGTTTCATGGAATCCATTAGGAAATTGAGTAATTTTAATTTTCAGTGGACAAAAACCTTGTACCAGAATAATTTAAACAATATCGCATTCTTTTTTACATTTTTCAGGGGCTAAAGATTTTTAATTAGTTAACTGTAATAACACCAAAGACTATTTCTCATGGGAGCCGAAGAAAATAACTGTAAATTTTCACAAGAATAGTGAAAACTCAGGTAAAATTCTAAAAATTCCATGTGTAAGATGTCATTTTGTTAAATTTGACATTTATTTTCTCGGCCTCTCATAAGAAATTTTTTCTGGTGTTATTACAGACAACTTATTGTATCTATAGCCCTTAAAAAATGTAAAAAAGAATGCGATTATTGTTTATTATAAATTATTCTTTCTGGTACAAGGTTTTTGTCCTCTGAAAATTAGAATTGCTCAATTTCTTAATGGATTCCCTCACTTTGATACGATGACCATATTAAGAGAAAACTGACTAAAGAAAAGTCAGAAGAGAAACTTAAATGTTTTTATGCTTTTTTTTATAATATAAACCCCGCAAAAATGTCAAGGCGTAAATTCAATGACAAAGATGGCCATGAACCCATTTACAGAATGTTTAATGCTGGTCTTAAGCGTTAAGCCGATGTTAGAGTAGAAAATGAAAAAAAGAACAACAAAAATCATTTAGAAGTGCTGCCTTTTCAAAAATAAGAAAGAATATATATAACACTAAAAATAATGTTTTTAAAATGCCATTTTCGTTTAAAACAATCATCAAGAATGGGCTTGAATAGCTACTAGAACAGGTCCATTTCTGACATTTCTCATATATTTTTTGCATATGACTAATTGACTGTTTTGTTATAGAAAAACAAAACTGACAGCACAATTTTCAAGCACGTGAAAGAGATAAATGGATTTCACACGTTTTCGTCCCATAAGTACTACAGGGAAACTCCACATGATATGTACATAGCACTTCAGAAGGATGGAATACCAAGGAAAGGCAACAAAACGTGCAGGCTTCATAAGGGATCGCAGTTTTTAATTATTTAGACCTGTCACAGTCTTCTATGAACATTAATATCTACTATCAGATAGGTTAACGGATTACTGCATGATGCAATTTGTGGTGTGTGGGATTTGTTGAAAGTGTTTACATATAGACTATACAAAATAAGACGACTTATAATACAGTAAAAACCCGTGAGTAAGAACCTGATTTTTAAGAAACTGTTTGGTAAAAATTTCCCAGTTAGGCCGTTTCTATACAAGAGCCTGTTTAGCCTTTAATTTGAAGCAGGCTTTTATTTTCTGAAATCTATATTAAAAAAATTCTCTACACTTGGGCAAATAAGATAACTCAACATTAAGGATCCTCTTTGGAGACATAGGTGCCTTATCACTCCAACTGCAATGTAATGGTACTCATGCAGATTTTATGTAAGGAAAAAGCAGAATACCACTAAATACTCTTAGCTACAATGTATTCTCTCTTTTCAGAAAATAAGAACCGAGCCTAAATAGCCTAAATTTGTGCTAATTACCATTTATGTAAGAACCTGTTTAGATTAACTAAGAAAATGAAGGTTCTAACTCTCTGATTTTTACTATATGTATTTTTTTCATTTGGCCGGTAAAGCGTTGACGGTTATATGTGTTACCAAAACAAATTATGATTCTTAGTAACTCGTTAAAGGTTGGGCTGGGAACCGTTCTTCATTTCCAAAACAGAACTACTCATTAACCTGAACTAGGAACTGTTCTGGAAAATTGTGATTACTAAAAACAACAATTCTGACCTGGGTCTCGAAGGAATCATTTTGGAATGAACGTTTCAAATTTTTGGCAGAAAATAATGTATTTAAATTCAGACTTCGATTTCCAAAGAAAAAAAAAACACAAAGCGGATAGAATGTTCTGTTTTAGTATTTCAACGAGTGCTTAAAAGAGTATTTTTATTACATATATTATTTTTCTTAATTTTTGTCAAATTATATCACGATACATAGTAAATTATGACGAAACAAACAAAATGAAATTAAAACAACGGCCAGAATTATACTGGATTTGTTATTATTTATCAATCTATTTATCACAGAAGTTGGTGCCTTGCTTATTAATTCCTTGATAGTAACAACTGTCAAAGAAAAAGTAAAACTAGAAACATTATAAGATACCGAATAAGGTGAGGTAAGATATAGTGAGAACTGAAAAAAAAAAAGAGGTTCACAAAAATATGGAAGAAACATGTAGACGTAAAGGTGTTAGTAATTCCTTAATCATTTTTTTTATTATTATAACTATTAGTTGAATAGGTTAAAGGGAAATAATAAGAAACTGAATATTGTGAGGACCTGTAATGAGAAATAAAGATAAAGTGGGAACAAATTTGAAAATTGAGGTTATGATATCTCCCCTATTATATACAGGTCATCGTTAGTAGCATGGAAACTTAATGAAGTAAGCCTATGTGTATATTAAAAAAATCGAACTGGAATGTGGTTTTATTCAACAGACAATGGAAAATTTTATTGGCCTGCGAGCAAGCTTTGCATTTCAGAAAATATCGGGAAATAATTAAAATAATTTTTATGGTATTGACTACGCGTGGCCGCCATGTCACGTTGTTACAAACCAAGAATAATTCTCGAATCATCGTCAGGGTGTAAGATTGTGAATTGTGATCAGCTCAATTATCTTAAACGTTTGATAGCGCTATCCAACGGGTAGCGCATGCGTAATATGTGCGATTTTGAATCACACGTGTCATCAACGTCCTCGTGTTATCAACACGAAGTGTATCTTCAAACAACAAGATATGAAATGACCCAGTCATCATGTAAATGCGATGCGAAATCAAAAAGTCGTCCCGGTATGCCGAACTCGCGGTTTCTCATGTAAACACCCCCTTAGTTTGTGGTTTTGTGGCTAGATCTTTGATGTGATTGTTCATAACACAATAGACATTCCTGACATATTTCAAGTGCTCACGATTTTCCCGGTTGCACTGTAATTCTGTTGTGTTGAATGATTTGTTGCGTTCGAGGTAACTCTTAATTTCTGTTGGGTGTCCTGTGCAGTTGATAGACGAGATTTTGTGTCGACACACATTTGCCTCGCTTTGAGGCGCGTTGTGCCGCACTTTGACGCTCTAACTTGCTTGGTGATTAGTGATCATGCGTTCCTGTCTTCGTAAAGCGTTTTTCATCTTTTTCTTAATCGTCCGTCGTAAAGCGACTTGTTCATCTTTTTCTTGATCGCCGGTGCTGTGTTGGTAACAGTCTTTCTCACCAGGGAACTGGTATCTGTCGTATCTATTTTGTGACACTCGTTCATCGATAAAATATTGGCGATTCTCTGTTTACTTCAGGTTTGTTTTTCCCTTTTTTCTCGCAGTGTTCAATTAATTAACTCCATTCTAAGATAATCGGATATGTAGATATCATGTCAACAATGTGTTCTGCACACTGTATTTGTTTCTATGAGCAAAGATCTTATATCAGATCATATATTTAACTTAATTTTATACAAATTACATCTAATCGCCAATTTAAAAGCTATTTACAGCGTTTTATTCGCTTTTGTTTGTCACCATTTTTGACAATTATACCAGAAGTTGAATGTTGAAACGTTGACCTTTTCATCTCTCCAATTCCGGGTGCGTTGTATTTGGGAAACAGTGCTAAATTGGTAAGTCGTGTTAACCGATGGTAGTGAACTTACGCAACAGGACGGGAGAGAAAAAGAGGACGGCAACCCTTACGTGACAAGCGTGACGATAATTTTGTTTGAATCAACTTTTCGCCAAACTTCACTTTCCTTTAAACAGATCTTTCTGTAGAGGACCAGAAAACATTGTTTATTTGGTGTGAAGTGAAGATAACGACAAGACAAGCAAGTAATAGCCCTGTCACACACAAGTGTTTTGCCGTCCTCTTCTTCCTCCCGTCCTGTTGCGTAAACTCACTAATGTCACACAATGTGCGCGATGACGTAAGGGTTTAGTAGAGGCTAGGCCTTCTGGGAGAGATCTGCCAGAAAACGTGTTGAGTTTTCTTCTTAGAACAATGTATGAGTGCGAACCTCGTGAGCCTGTCGGAATCTGGAAAAATCCTGTGAATCTTCGTGAAAACCTCCTCTTATAACCTAAGAAACGAGCCTTTGAATACAGGCAAATACAGGCAAATACAGTTCAGTTCAAATTCGTCTACGCACAACAAGGGTTTAAAGTGATACGCGACGCTTTGACATCTCAATCAATGAACTTTTCAGATGACCTTAATTTTCTGTATCCCAATTTTTAGCCAATTTTATTGACCATCCTACGGTTCAAAAGAAATGTCCTGAGGATCATAATCAGTGTTTGACCCGTTGTCACTTATATGTACTTAGAGGTTTAGTGCACTGCTACCTGTACACCTCTTAATTATATATTGTAGCTAACACGCATGTCGAACGCACTGTTCTAAGCTCCGATTACTCCTAGTATTATTAGAAGTAGTGAACTTTATTAACATGTCAAGAATCTCTAGCGTATAGCATTAATTGGTGACACAAGTTTCTAAGTATTTGAGTGGAGCGCTTGTAAACCAGCTTCATAAGCTAAGTCATACCGAGTGCACTTACCACGGTAAACAAACTTATTATTGTTATTATTATTATTATTATTATTATTATTATTATTACCATTATCATTATTACGATCACGTCGAATGACATCATTAAGTTAAGAAATCAAGCAATCAACATCTCTGACAGACTACACGTTGATCTACCTGAAATTACAATGGACGGTATATATGCAGTTACGACTGTTTAGTTTTGTTAAATTTCGTGACACAGCTCCTTCAAAACCTGAAAAGATAAGAACGGGTTTATCAAATCAAATTTTATTGTATTTCATCTCAGAAATTTGAGGCAAGCTTTTCTTTCCCTTCCTATAGTTATTTTGTAGCGTTGATACTTCAACTGAAGTACTCCATTCCCTTCGTGTTGCATATCACGTGACCAAATTATATCTACGGCAATAAGGGAAGAAAGGGCAACGACGATCGAGATTTTAGCCTTTTTTTAAAATTTTGCTTAGATTATTAATTAAGAAAATACAAGAAAACAAATACAAATTTGTCTGAAATGGATGTGCTCCAATGTCACTATGCAATGATATATATAAAGATAGAAACAAATAAATCACTCGCATGACAATTGAAAGCTTGCATAGAACGGGCATTGTCTTTCCAAGCTTCTTTCCTCAAAAATCAATTACCCGTTTTGTATTATTACCCCAGGATTTCACGACGTTTTAATGCAAAGATATGGAATGAGTGACAACAAATGAACAATCGTAAACATTTCTCTCTGATCACTGTTCAATCCTAACGCCTGCGATCAATAGATCGTGTTCACTGTCACGCAACAAAAAATATATTGGAAACCGTCCAGTGGAAGAAGCAAAGAAAATTAACTGCGATAAAAGACATATACAAAAAAAACACGTTTCACGCACCTTTGTAGAGCTTTGTATGGAGACGCCATATTGGAGTACCGTTTTGGTGCACCAATATGGCCGCCGGAAATCAACGAAAACATCTGGAGTTCACTTTTTCTTTAAAAGCTCTTTCTTTCCCTCGAGAACTAGCATACATGCGCATAAACATATCTTCTAATGCTTGAAATGGTTATACTGCTGTCGAAAATCAAGAGGAGAGACTTTTTTTCAACGAGACAGCATTCCCATTTTGGTGTCACGCACTGTTAAATCTAAGAGGTTTAAATTGCTGTATTTTCGAAATGAAACATGCTACGGGAATGGAAACGTGTGCAAAGATATACTTTTTAATTGTCTATCTTCAACCTAGTGTAAATTCGTAAAACCTCGCTATTTTGACTTTACAATTTGACGACGTCACCGTGAAAATCATCTATAACTAAAGCCTAAGACTAAGCGAGTCTACAAAGTGTAGATCAAACCTACAACTGGCTTTGCTTGCCATTGCCGTGTTGAGCAATCAACTTTTATGGAAGAAATGCACTCTCGTTTTCGCTTTAAATGGACTATCCAACTGAATGCCAATTTCTGGAGGTATCTTTCAGCAAAAGGTCATGATTTCAAGCATAAAAAGTACAATATTTTTCGTGATGTGATTTGTTTTTTATTATTCTCGTTACAAAAATTAATAATCATTCTATGGTCATTAGGACACCGTTTGCATTAAGCTTTGCATAAAGGCTTAAAAATCGGAAACTATTTAATCGCATCAACTACTAAAGTGGCGAATCTAACGCTTTTGACCATAGAAAATAAGGGAGACCACCTCGAAGGCCATCACTGAGCTGAGAAAGAATATACCCACGCATGGAAAAAATGGAATCGTCAAATTTGAGATGAAAGACCTTTAATCACTTGGCTACTGTGAATGCGGAAGTCAAAATTCTAAAGAAAACAAGAGCTAAAAGAAATGGAAGAATCCCTGCGGTGTAGTTAACACCTCTATGTGTTTGTTTGCGTTATTTTATAACATTGTTACCACCATAAGCAAACAGGACAAATCAATTAGCGCCCAAGTTTTGCCTCTTTATTTCTTCCGTTTTTGATTATTTAGCCTTTGTGATCTTTCCATAAACGTTGCAATTTATTGTGTTACCAATATCGAAGAAGTCATGCAATCAAGTAATTAAAGAAAATCTCATCATGATAGTGAGAGAAAAGTCTAAAATGTCTAAAACGCGCTGATTTAGTAAATTAGAGAAAGAGATGCCAATACATACACAAACCATGGCGTAGATGCACTTAAATGTGGCAAACAGAGCTCCATTAATTGTTAGAACTGCGTCATCATGATCGTACAGTCATCATTCTTCGCCAGTTATGCATTTCTTTTTCTGGAAATTAACAGCACTAAACATGATTTATTCTTTTGAACGTGATCATATCAATATGCAGTGCTTATGCAACTTTAGAAAATATGGCATTTGAAAAATTTGCTAAAATTGAATTCCGTGATTCGCATTTAGCACACTAAAATAAGTCTCTTACTTTTTTTGCAACACGTGACATGAAAAAAGGTGAGATACATTCCCGGTATTTCGCCTTAAAATGTTGATACAGTTCGGTTGTACTCGTTTTGGGAAGGAGATTTGTCGATCTATTATATTAGACATAACTGATTATGCTCTAATAAGATTATTTGACATTCAATTACCAATGTTTTAAAAATAAGATTAATGGGTTATTTGTGATTTCTGCTAACTCATTCACATTACCGTGCATTTGTCTTCAAGTACCTATGAAACAAATTAAAAGTTGTCGGGTACCCTTACTAATTGCTAAATAGTTACGTGATCGGTCTAATGTTTTACAGTTTGAGATTAATGTTTTAAATTCTGCCTTATCGAAAAATAAATGACACCGCTATTTAACTGAAAGAGCAGAAACTTAAACAATTTTGAGGTATTTACAGCTATCGTGTGCACCAACGGTGGCGTGACTGCCTTAAAAATCATAACACAGCCATATAGCGTGACGAGGGACCCATTACAAGATTCTGTAAATTGTATAAATTTTTGGGATTTTTGTTCCGAACAAACTAAGCATGAAATTGGTTTTGTTCAGGTGATTTTTGAGAATAATGGGTCGTTAATTTTGTTCGATTCTTCACGTTCATTCCGGTGAACAGCAAATTACATAATTACAGGAATGTCCCATTTGACATGAAGGAAGGATATTATGAGTGTTCTGGTTTTCTGATTGGCTGATCATTTACAACTTACCATTGGACAAAGTCCGTATATACACAATGGCTGGCAGTTATTTTGACTAGCCTTACTTATAAACAGCCCCCTTTATATCTGTTTGTGGATGAGTTATTCGAAGTAGACGATTGTTTTCATTTCTATCCTTAGTGCCTCGTTAACAATGCTGACAGGAAACAACGTTTAGTTTTTGGGGTTGGTCGATTAATAAATGGCTTAGAGCACGGACTTAATCATTTTATTTAACGATCGTTGTTCATTGTTTTCCAGCACCCTTAAGACAATGAAAAGCCATCAACTGATCAAGTCTTCGAAGTAACAGATTGGTCGACATTTTAGCTTCAGTGAAAAGCTGAGATTGATCGACATTTTAGCTTGAAAAGCTAGCTAGCTAGCTGCAAGTTTTAATAGGACTTCTTCTTTGAGTGTTCTGTGAAATATCCTCAAAGCGATAAAGGAATACGAGACAAGGTCATTCGGCTGTGAAACGAGCCTTATAAGAGAAATGATCGTTAAATGAGAAAACTAAGCATTGACCTGAGACCCATTATTGATATAAATATTGCTACAGGTTTGTTCTTCGTGGGGATCTCCGTTTAAGCCAAGTATCACTAACCGCTACTGCGACAGTCTCCTAGAAAGTTTCAAGTGAGCTAGAAATACAATGGTTCGTTCGTTAAAAGGTTTAACCTGTGGCCATTCTACAGATGCTTAACAAAACGTTCGGACTTACAATAAACAGCTGAGAATAATTTGCAATGATTGCAAGTTTCCATTGAAAGTTTATTTAAATCCAAGAAACAACAAGTTACAACTTTCTATCTTTAATTTGTAATCTTATATATATATATATATATATATATATACTTGTATTCTGGGTAGAACGTATTCCGTAGAGCGCTCAATTCATTTAATTGAAGAGCATTGATTATTTATAATCACAGGAGTTCAGGCTTCAGGAGTAATCATTGATCGTTTATTGCGACAGTGCTGTTTCGTATGGTCCGAAATTGTAGGACCACACTCATCAGGCAACTTCAACGATTGGCCGTTAAAATTAAAAGCTGGCAGTAAATATAGGGATGCGTTAAGAGATAGTATCTAGGTAACAGATGGATTGTCTCTTAGTTACGTTACTCTAGAGTTCTGAAGTACGTATATATATATTATATATATATATATAATTCTCTTCAGAACTGAGTTTAAGACATTATTAAATATATAGTTTTAAAGTATCTTTCACCATTCACTTGTTTCTACCTTTAATTTAACTTTTAGAAATTCGTTCCTAAAGGAAAACTACTTTCCTTCACTAAAAATTAGAGGTGGGGCAAGAACTATATAGAACTGTCTTGATTTGGACAAAAATAAATCTCCTCTTGGATTTTGGATTATTGAAATTTCTATTCCACCGGAATAAACTGCGTATTTTTCCATTTTGAAATACTGTAATGAGAAGGTCGTAAAAGGACGGAGCATAAGAGTTTATGATAAGCAAGGCTCTACAAACTTATTAACTAGCACAAAGCGTAAATCGTTTTCATGGTGGACAAAACATCGATGTTAACGAAAAAAGAGAATTTTTCCAATTACAGGCGTTATAGTTACTACAGCTCCAGACATTTCTTTTAATTAGTATTGGTGCTCATCCTAATACGACCCCCAAACTGAAACAAATCGTCGTGAACATAACTTTGGGTACCATTGAAAATATTTAACTTTTTTCTCTTTTGGAGATACATAAAAATATCTTAAAGACAAAAAACGTGAGACAGCTAAGAAACGAATCAAGCTGTTTGACAGATTTCATCGTCTACAACTACATATTAAATATTCTTTTCGATTTCTAGTTTTTTAAAATATTACGTTTCATAAATAACTCTAAACATATGAAAATAAATATTCTTGAAATAAAATTGCTATTTATAAATAATGCACTTTGCCAAAAATCCATTTAAAAATTCTTTAAAATGTAATAAATTAAAAATTATTCAGTATTTCCATGGGGAGAGTAGAGCTTCAAGAGGTGTCGTGTTCTTTCAGTATCGTCAGTTGCGTAGCTTTGTTACCTCTTTTGGTTTTCGTCCCATTCTTCATGTGACCTGTTCGAGTCCTAATGGCTAAAAAGAGTGGCTTGTTATACTTGCTGTTTATTGGAATGTAATATTTATACGAAGCGAAGGTATGATGACCGTCTGGTTCTTGGGTTTCTTGGAATATTGTTTCGTCAGTTGATGATCCCTGCAAAAAACATACAAACAAAAAGTTTTTAGTGAAATATTACTAATGATTGCATATCTCTTCAACTTTTTTTTGAAAAATCACAGATTTGCTTTCGGCTCTTCGATTTTTGTTGTTAGGAATTTGTGAAAGATATAGGCCGTGACCCGATGGACCCGGCCATTTTTATTCGGGGGCGTCAGTCACAATAGATTACAACTTGTAATAAATCATGCAATTAATTTCCTTTCAATTTTTTTTTCTTTTTTATTGCGGCGAGCGAACGACGCATTAAATAAACAAGTAGGAATTGTTACTAAATTATCACAAGAATATTAAACGTGGGAAGCAATATTTGCCCGAGAATAACAACACATATACTGACGCGACTTTCTTCCAAAATCATGCAAATTGTTACAACAACATGCGCTTAGTAATCTATCAAATATAGACATTGATTGAAGGTTAACAATCACACTTTAAAACCAAACCCCAGTAAAACTGTAGCCAATAAGCCTCTGGACGAAGAAATACGCTCGAGCATTACTGCAACTGAAGTCGAATTAATTTTCAAATGAAAGAATTTCACTGTTTAATGAGGCATTAGACATTTTACCAATTATTAGCGGCGCAATGTAGGCCTAACATCGGTAAAGGTTAATTTCCCGACCCTCTTGATACACTCAAGATTTTCACTTAGTCGTTAGTATCATTTAAAACTCGTACCCTCTCAGACACCTGGTATTTCCAATGGTTATATATCTTTCCACGAATTTGTTTCATGAAGTAAAAGAAATATTACCTAGCATTATAACTATTAACGATAATGTTAATGATAACAAACAATGACGTTAACTATCTTACCGTAGTGTATACCCCTCCTGTAGAAGACATGGCTACGTAAAGGGACGCTTTCTTGCTAAAAAGTTGGACCAAGCTCGTCCCAACTGATCGCTGTTGAAGCTTTACTGCAAGAAATAATAATTAACAAATGAAGGGCATGACTCTGTCTAAGCGCTCAAGATTACGAGGCTAGTGCTGTATTGTAAGTTATTGAGTTGCGGAGGCCTATTGTCCGAGCACAACATATTAACATACGCAAAGAGACATCTTTAGTCGTAAATGTTCAGTTTAATTTTCTATATTGCAATGGAGCTAAAAGTGGAATATTTTAGTCATTCTAAGCAGAACGCTGAGACAACAATATAACTACAAAGCAACTTAAACGTAACATGTTGACTTACTGTCTGGGCTCCGAGCATCAGAAGTTCCATTGATATTGCCGTCATTATAGACAGCTAAAAACCACCCGTTTTTGTAAAGGAGAGAAACATCGCAGCTCGCTGTGTGTCTTGAAGTGTGTTGAGACACTTGAGATCTTGATGCTATGGAAGGAACTCTTGTCCCATTGGCGTGTCTTCGTTGTCTTAGTCGCATGATCTTGCTTAGCCTTTCGGAAACAGGCCTAGCCCCAGATGAAGCGATAAAATACATGAAAACAAGGGTATATATAACCTGCCAAACAAGGGAAATTTACGTGAAAAAATGTTCTGTTTATTTTTAGCGGCATAACAATAGTTTAATGCCTCAATGATCTCTTTTATAATGCTTAGTTCTGCTCTTATTTATGGCTTTCTTGTTCAATAATAAACGAAGTGCTTAATTTCTTAGCAAGTCACGGACACTTCAAGTAACTTAACTGCCTTAAGCCTCAATATATGAATAACAATTCTCTCCACTTCATGTTCAAAATTAACATTTATGCTGTAAGAGAATTTGGTAGTGGAACAAACTGCTTCGCTGATGGAATACCGTATTCTCAAAACCTTCAACTTTCATCCACAGTGTAAGAGAATCTCGGAAATGATCATTCATTGTGGTTGACAAAAAAATTGCATTCTCTGCCACTAAGATTCACCCAATTTCCGGAATTTGAAAACCTAAGCTGAAAAATGACAATAGATCGAACGTAACTGCTCTTCAATTTCAGTTTGCAAAATATAGGTGCAAAATTTGCAACGTTAGCCAATTTCAAAACCAACAGCCCCTAGAATTTTTAATAGAAATATGCCGTTCCAGTTGAATTGCCCTTTCTTCGTCTCAGGGAAATTCCCTAATAACCTTAAAACAGCGATTACAATTGAAAGTAGCAAACACGTGTGTTAAAACAGAAATGAAATATGATGAAACTTTTCCGAACTTTCATATAACGGGGGAATCGTATAATCAAATAACATATTAAGTATGTTAGAAATAACAGCTCTACTAAAACACCAAGGTGTAAATTTCATTTTTCGTTTGTTACTGGCAATGAAATAAATCTCAAAAAGAAGATGATAGTTTGATGACTTGCAAAAAGGGCACACTTCAAAAACGGCTTTTTGTCATGCACATTAAAATTAAAACTCTACAGAATTAAACACAACTTAAAACAGTCTCTAAATGTCGCCAGAAATTATTACATTTCTTACATAAAAATAGAACAAATTTACCTGCAATAAGCCCATTTCAGTCTTTTTGTCCGTAAGCAACTAAAAAATGCAATGTAAAAATCCTGGGATATTATTCTTAACAGCAAAGTCGATCTTCTATGATTTCAAGACTCCACTCGCTAAGTAGATGTTCGCGTGTCGAGTATCGCTCTTTGTAATATTCTGAGGCTTTGCAAGTCTCTTATATTAGCCATAACGGGTTTCCGGGGTAACCATTACTAACAAAGACTACTAAAATGACGTAATTACTTTGTCGTTTTTAAAATTTTCCTTAAGCCGTGGAATGTTCGGGGAGGAAATTTCAACCAAAATCCCCCCTAAACGACGTCCTGCGGATAAAAAGGGCCAGACAAAAACCGCAACTACCGGAGACTATTTTTTTAATTCTGCATCCTACGCTAGGATTTCAAGGAGGGATTGTGAAACTTCCTTTAAGCAAGTTCCAGCGAAGAAAAGAGTGGAAAAAAAAGAGTCCCTAGGGAAACTATTAAGAATCAATTTTGATAACTAAGTGTGGAGGCTTTGGATCTAAGCAATTTTGCAGGTGAGTCAGTAAACTCTGTGTTACTATGCGTGTTAGGCAGCCTGTAGCTGCAGCTAAGGGCGTGTGTTGACTTTTTTCTTTACAACAATATCGCGATGAAAGTGCAGTAGAAACGCATGGTTGCCTTTGAATGGCCCGGCAGGTCACATTATAGAAAACAACAGTTCTTTTCTACAGCTTGACGTGTTTATCCGCAAACAACAAAGCATATTTCGAACTAGTTAAACCGCATGTACTGCTAGACTGCTCTTTTCGAAGCATACATAAACTCGCTGATGAAGTTTGACCAAAGCTTTTGTAAACACTTTATTTGCGAGACCCATGATTATACCAAGCATTCAGCAAGGCTATATTTCGGCAGATTTTTTGTGCAAGGTTATGTAAATATTGCTTCATGACTTATTCAAATGTCTATGCAGCTAAGTGAAGAACAATTTCAGATCTCCTTAAGGCCTCTTAAAGTTATCGTTAGCTCAACATTCCGACATTACGTGTATCCTCAGTCGAGTGTCAGCGGGAACATCGCAAATTTCCTTGTTACCCGCTAGAACTTTGAATAAACTCACGTTAAACAAATGCCATTAAGTACGCTAAATTGTTGCATTTCCGAATTATAGAAATAGGGCAAGAACGAGCCTGTCTTGCTGTGTTAAGAGCAGGCGACTAACTGACTTGTAGCTATTTATGGCTATATGGACTATATAGTACTTTTACAAAAATAGCAAAAAACATACGTTTTGGGAAAGCGATTCGAACTGGTGCTGGTTCATATTTTAAGAAAGAACACTAAAAATTTGATAAAATGTAAACGCTTGTTTTCAGATCCGTTTCTATATCTTCAGACGAGATTATCCTTCCGTTTTGTTTTAGAAACCCTATTTCTAACCTTAGTTCCGCTCAGCAGTCCAAACTAATCTGTGGGTTTAAAAAATTAGGATAGATTATGAATTCTCTGATTATTCCAGGGTAAATTTCTGTTGCGCTGTTATTGTTATACAAAGCACAATATTGTGTTCAAGTATAAGACATCACAACTCGAAAAAGTGACAAATATTTATGAAGCTAAAATTAACCTGATATTGATCTTGAGTTGATTTCATCAACTCGCAAGGTTATTATACTGTATCGTTACTTTTATACCGAGGTTTGGTTTCAAACGCATTTCATATGCCATCTATTAAAGAGAATGATTAAAGTGTTGGAAATTTCAAAATAGCATGTCGTTCTTTCCAGATTAAGAAATGTATGCAAAGAATGTATCCGTCTCTTAAACATGAAGGGTAAAATTGCTTTCTCGTCAAAAATATTTAGCTCGTCCTTTTGATTAGTCAAGAATCCTTCACTTATGTTAACTCGCACTTAAGTGACTTGTATACTTTTGCACGCACATGACATGCATCGCGAGCGTACATAAATCGTGGAACAAGTTGTTACAAGTTTGCAATGAAGTAGCCAGTGGAAAAACAGTGTGCCACGTGTCAAAAGTCACGCCCGACTGCCTGTTAATCGCTCATTTCCGTTCACTTGTTCTACTGTATTATGGCTTTTTCGCAAAAAAGGGGAAATTTTTTCACGCAATCAAACCTTGATCACCTCGAAAATTCTTGGGTAACAAGTAGGATACTCAAAATAACATTTAGATTTTATTGTGGCGAGCATCTAACTTGCTGATTTACGTCAAACTTTTAGCCGAATGAATACTTAAAATTATCCACGCCTACTCTAGTTATTCTTTTGAATTTTTCCCACACGAATTTTTGAACACTTAACCGATTTCACCCATGAAAACACTCGAAAACTATATAATTATAAATAAATAAATCTGCGTTCACATGACGTGGTTTGACTTTGAAATTTCCGTGCAAATTCATGCTTACAGCCGGTGAGTTTCAGACGGCCGTGATTAAGGCCTGCTGAATAACTAGAGACAGGAAATATACATAGACATTACATGTTAACTTTTATTATTATCAAGACACTCACGTCACAAGTTAAATATATCACAGACTATAAAAACTCTGGGTAAGGTGTGTCAGCTGACAATGCAAAGTATTAATACCCGAGCTTAACAGACCGGACTTATTATTCGTGGCAAACGACCTACAAATTGCATTATGCTCTAGCACTGAGCTGAGTAGTAATGCTTAGCATGATTAGTGAATGCGTACTGACTGAAGTTGTTTAGTATATAAACAATAGTGTTATAATAATATTGCTGTTTTTATACTTACCCTCTATAGCCAAAAGTTTTTGGACTTCGAACAACTGAAATAGTTTAACTTGTTCACTGACTTGGTCTGAAATAAGACGAGCAAATAAGGCAGCTGCTTCCTCGAACATCAACCGTCTTTAATGCTCAGTGAATCGTAAAATTCACTGCTATTATATTTTTGGTTCACTAATTAAAGTAAAAACTTGTTTGGTATTTTAGCCTCAAAGTACCTGGCCCGGCTGTTCAAAGCAGGATAAAATTACCTCGGATTAGCGTGAAATTCGTGACTTTTAACAAATTCCCCTGTTGATTATTATTTTCCCTACAATTTAATGTTTCAGCTCTAATGAGATGAATAAAATCTATGCTATTAAATTAAAGAAAAAGGGACCCAGGATAAAATCGCCGTGCCTTCTTCGAACAACAGGGCTGGTGGTTAAAGGAATCAATTCTTGCATCAGGCACTTTTCCTGATCGGTTTAGAATCGAAGGCGGAATCATGCACATCGCCACTAACAAGACGTTCAGGAGTTTGATCATGAATTGCCATATTATCCCGCGTGCATATCCCGGATACCGCTTGAAGCAGGGCTCTTTCCGTGGCAGCATCGATCGTTAATAATTCCTAATCCGTTATCAAAGGTGTCATTTAGCAATATGTAACCGAAAATACTCTCCAAGACAAATCCGCTGAAACTGAGAGTCAAATATCTCATGATATATCAAGTGGGGAAAATAACCACTGAACTACTGAGTCAACAAAATATCGACGTCTGGTTCCGCGACATTTTATATCATGTAGACAGCAACTGGGATCAGAGCAAGACATTTCTCTACAAGAAATTGAAACGAATGCATAAAAAGTAAAGAAAACGAATACAGTTAGATTCTCTTCTATGTGAAAAACACAACATTTTATTAGCGCTTTATATATGAAAGAGATGCCGTTCATCTTCTCGATACATAGCTAGATGATTTTAGAGGTCTCCATTTTTTGCAGCCGTTGATAGTGGATTGGTATCGGTAAAACGCAGATGAAAATTTCGGTCCAACTTTTATGGTGACATTCATTAATGTTGCTACAGTTGAGATTTAAACATAGTCACAAAATGACAAAATCATGATGTTTAGGATTTCACTGAAGCGGAAAATAATTCACTGTTATGAGCTTACCATACATGCAAGTTATATATGACAACTCAAAATCAGATAAGACATACAAAAAGAATTCTTATTGAAGGTTTTTTCTTTTTTGTATTGTAGACTCAGTTTTCTTGGCAAGGAAATGAGGGAGCCTTCTTAGAATGATTGTACATCGCACCGAAATTCTACTTCTCAACACTGTTCAATTCAGTCCATCTAAAAAGATATGGCACGAATCATAAACACTGCTGAAAAAACCAGGAGAAAAAGCTGGAATTTTCTCTATAAAATGGTGGTAAGAAACCATGAGACATAAATCCTTAACTTTATTTCTTTAAAATGGAATTCAAAATGCAGAATCCCTTTAACTTTTCTATTATTTTGTTATATATAATTCCTGGACCTGTTATATAGTGATAACAATAAAGAAAATGCCTTTGATAATTATCCAAAGATAAAAATGCATATCCTCACTTGGTTTCAAACTGATCATACTGATCAACATCGGTAAAAGAATCGAAAGCTGTAAATATCTATAAGAGCAATGTAATGGAAGCATTTATAATAAGCATTGTTATGATAAATCGGTAGAAAAGTCCAGTCCAAACCAGTACACACGTATGTACCTTTTATCTTTCAATGATTTTGGTGTATTGGCTTGTATGCGCAGACACGTTGCAACTTCCAGGTTCCGTAAATTTTCTTTTGTCACACCTTCGGATAGCAGAAGTTGCGTCAAATTTGTTACAATTATAAGCTCCTGCTCTTTGTAGACGGAAATAATTATGCATCCTGTATTATCAGCTTAACGTAACTTATTGAGCACTACATAATGTTATGATAATAAAATATAAATAACCCTTATGGAGGAAGCTGCTCAATGAGATTAAATGATATTAAAATTACTAATTACAATTAAATAATTAACTATTACGCAAATACAAAAGTCCAAATGGAATCTGAATTCTTTTCTTTAATATTCTTTATTATAATCGTATATTATTTGTGTTCTGGAAATAGTTGTAATTACATAATTTTAAGTCATTATTTAACAAATGGATTCTATTCTGAAGTGAGTTACCCTGCGAGTAGAGTCTTCTTCGGTCTTCCTAGAAAAATCGGGAAGAGTATTTTTCTAGGAAGATCGAAGGAGACTCTACTCGCAGGGTAGTCTTGAGTCTGTTTAGTAAGTAATAGGTCACAGATGACGTCAAAATGTGGCAAAAACAAAGAAGTGGCACACGAGCCTGCCGCAGGCGAGTGTGTCTTTGATGTTTTTACCACACTTTGACGTCTTCTGTGATCTATTTTTTGAACAGAGCTAGACCCTCGGCAACATAGCATCTATTCGTTACATAATGACTTAAAATTACGTAATTACATGATTTCAGGAGCACAAAAAAGAAAGTCTCTCGTAGCGATGACACACGATGGCAACTGTTGTGGAGGTTTCTTGTAGTTTAGGCATTCTCAAGTTGACAAGAACTTTTTTTGTCTCCGGTTCTCCATTTTTCTTCTTTGTAAATTTCCAGGCTTTCACTTGCTTAATCTGAAACAATCTTACAAATGTTTTCAAGACCGCACGTCATGTTGAACAAAACAACGAAAACAAGTTTCCCGTGACGTCATCCATGTATCTCTACTGCAATACTCCAAAACATCATGGGCAACGACCAATCACAGCGCGCGTAGCATTCAGATCACTGTATAAACTTTAGTTTACAGGGTGTGAATTGTTGTCGTTAATAAACTTTTCTTTCTTTCTACAGTTTTCGTAATTCGTACCGACATTGAAACATAATGTTTCCATTGCGTCACTCAACAAGCTGTCAACAGTTTGAGTAACAATTTTGGCGATTTTAAGATCTTTCAAAAAGTACTATACAAACCAGAGGGCTTTCGAATTTAAGTTGAGAAAAACAAATCTGTAAGATTACAGGAACGTTTAGAACCTGCATAAAGTTGAAAACGTTGAAACATTAAGAGGAAGTTTCTTAATTACAAACAAAAAAGCCGTTAAAAATACTAGTATACCCGAATAAGAAATAAAAATACATAGTAAAACATAATACACCAGAAATATTTTGTAGTAATATACAGTGTCTAACATATTGTGTTAAACAACAAGCGGTTCTAAGATCATCAGCATGATTGTCCCAGTTGGAAATAGCTAAGCTAACTTTAACAAAAAGTGTGTTCAATCCAAGAGTAGAAGTTGTTATCATTGCCAAAGCATCCTCCTCACATCATACTTAGCTTTGCAAACCACGACTAAATCAAACTTGTTATTATATATCATGTAAATAAGACTAGTAGCAAATTCATTCAGCCAGTTACAGACAAGAACAGGTATATCCTGGCTTCTTTAAAGTAACCATGTTTTTGGCTGTTTAATTGTGTAAGCGCTGGCAAATATTTATAATCTAGCAGGGCATACAAATCGAAGTGCTTGCTTCAGGGGCACCCAACGATGGATTCCTCCTAAGTACATAGAAATCTCTCTTTAGGCTATCCAGAGTACTTTTAGTCATCTAGAAATACATTCCAAGCGGCGCTATAAAATTTGTACCTGGTCGGTCATCCTAGGAGAACTTAAAAGTCTTTTCGAAATCACAAGGGCTCCAGTATTATTTTCCCGAAAAATTTAAATTCAATTGAAAGTTTTACGAAAATGAGAATTGTTCTTAGTCCTCTCTCCATCACAGTTTTGAATCCAAAAAGTTTAGGTTTCCTTTTTCTGCGAAAATTACCCTAGCAAGGGGAGTAAAATGAGAGAAATTAAACTTCAGAAAATCGTAGGGAATTTATTAGATAAGCTTCGAAAATTGTACCTGAATGGAACGGTCATCTATAAATTTCTAGCCGTCCTTTAGCAATAGAAAATTAAAGGCAATATTTGCTTCTCCGAACAGATAATTCAGAGAAAACACTCGTTGGGTGCTCCTGTTGCTTAATATTTACTAATTTCAGCTTTCCACCGTTCAAATAAGCAGTAAATACTGAGTAGTAAAAATAAATATTAAAGGCACTGACAAATAATAGTATTGTACATTTCCCTTGCTATATCCGCTCGAGCCAATCTATCGTTCTCTCCAGCAGAGTTCATCATGCATGACCTACCGAGGAAAGGGAAATGTGTTTTGTCGCCGTACGTAATTCCGCGACGGATAATAACCGGCGTACTTAAGACATGTTAAAAGAGCGACAATAAGCAAAGCAATATAGCTCTTTTTACCTATCTGAATCGTGAGCTTTTGCCAAACACATATATTCTTCGTCTAAAATAAATTGCCTTGTCATGATTTTCTTGCAAAGTTTAAAGCTTCCATCAAATTTGGTTCCAAAATATCTTTTTCAGACGTCCATTTATTTGTTCACCTGAATACGTCTAAGTCATTCCTCGTACTGTGATACGGATGGTCCGTGACCTTCTAATGATTCGGTCGGAATTTTAAAAGCCACAAAGATCTCCCCCTCCTTTCACGTCTATGTCTAGCTTATGAAGAACTAAAACCAAGCAAAAAAGTTATAACTGGTTAGACAGTACGGATCTCGAGCCCGGCGAATAAGGCTTTCAATTAATTGATCAGGGGAAGCGGAGGGGGGGGGGGGGGGGGGAGGGGGGTTCTCCAGCGGTTGGCTCATGAATAACCGAATACTTTATACAGTAACGGTACTGTAACAAAGTTAAGATAAGGCATTGATTTGTTTACAGCCAAAAGTTATATTAACTTAATCGTGAACACTGGTCAAATTATACAAAATGACATGGCTGATTGCATGAACTGCAACGTGCCAAAAATCAACATGCCAAATTTCCTATTAAACTATTTTTCTATAATTCTATACTCTACATACATTTTACTATAATGACGTACAGGATTTGTTTAATATCCGTTGTTAACAAATATTTCAGTACCTTTTTATGATTATCAAGATTCATAAAAGAAGTATCAATTAATTAAATCCCTGACGAACAAGAAGCTCTTGCTTTAGGCTATTATTTTATTACCCTCCACAAAACCACGACCAAGATTTGAGGTAAAAATTTCCGATATAGTGTTTCTGTATACTATGCACGTCACATTCTATCGTCTACTCCGTTATAGCTGCGCCTAGCTATCTTTCCGTGTTTCCCGGTCTGTATCTGTGGTATATAAGCCTCTTATATATTTTAAAAGGCTGGCTTTCAAATTGATACATATTTTAAACTTCTCTATGATAAGTTTTTCTTCTGAAACAGGAGATTTCTTTATGTTCCATTTTATAAATTTTTATATCAAGCCATTTTTTCGGTAAGAAGAACGCTAAAAACTTTGGATTGCGTGACCAAGAGCTCTGCGTGGCGGCGCACTTGTTTGCTGAGGAGATAAACACAGAGTCGGATTTGGTTGGAGAAAATTCGGCCACCAAAGGTGACGAACTTTATTTTCAAGATCTGCAAATATATAATAAACTAAATATCTCTTCAGCAAAGGTGGGGGAAAAAGCCGCCACCCACTAAGACAAGAAAGAGAAACACACTAGGAATTAATTTGCAGGCAGGCGGAAGGGGAGGTGGTGGAAAATGCTGAAAATTGGTTCAAACAAGCGATGTGAACAACGTGACGGTGAGCGATCGAAAGGGGTGAGCGCATGGAAAAGCGTACTTAAGAACGATATCGTCCGGAACGCCCTAAATTCTGACTGGCTGGAAATAAGATAGGCTTGGAACCTGCCGCCTTAGCCTGCAAACGATTATCAAATGCCTTGCCATAAAATCCCATTATGATGTGGTCATAACGGTGTCTTTTTTCACATATCGAATATTCTAGTAACCATCTTACAATATTTCATGCATCAAAACATTTATTTTAATTTGATGCAATTTAAATGCTTCACACAGCAAAGTATTTTCAACGTTATGGTTAAGACTTTGCCAATCAACAATAGAAACAAATTCATGATTTAGTGTAGTTTCAACTGATCAAGGCCACTGGATCTGTCAGAAATCTTTCTACCTTTCTAGCTCATTTCTGTCATCAGGGAACGAAAAGTTTTTTTCACCAAACTAGATGTCGATCTCTTCTGTGGGCTCTAAATCAAAATGAGTTTTAAACCGCTGCTGCAACAGTTCAGGTAGCCAGAATTCGCAGTCCTAAATTGTAAGGTGTAGAGTTGTTTGTTTAGAGCATCGAAGTGTTTTTAACATAAACTGTCAATGTATTACTGAATTTATTTATTTATCAATATTATTATTTTATTATTATTATCATAAGAAGTGCTTTAATTTTCCGCACAGTCATTGCAAGATTATCCTTTCTTGGTCATAAACATAACATTTTACATGATAACTAGAGGGGAGATCAAGCAAACTCTGTTAACCTCTTTGATTGAAATCCTCGCTTTATTCTAGATAGAGAAGAAGCGTAACTTTTAACAGAAACCGGACTTTCAGTTTTGCAATACAGATATGGAAAAATAATTCTTAATTGATAAATTTTTAACCTTATGAGGAAAAAATCAGAATGAACTTTATTTTAATTTTGTCCATACTTTTTCAGTTTGTTTTGAAACATATCGTACAAAATTACGATTCCAATATATGTGGGAAGGTTGTTCCTTATAATTACTCCCTGAAAAACTATAGGATATTTGCCATAATTCGTTATTAAGTTCGATGTGTATGTTTGATGCATATTGTCTATTGTAGGCAGGAATATACACTTCCATTAGTTTAAAAAAGGTTATTTACGCATGCTAGAATCCTGATATGAATGCAAATCAACTGCTGTCAGATAAGTACTTGATTCAAAGATATTCTGTATCTTCAGAGACTTAAAGAGTGGTCGTGATTTTTCTCTATAATTTGAAAAAGTCATAACCCTGTTAAGATATTTCTTTGTTTTGAGAGAATAGGTTTTAGTCTAGTAAGATAAGTACTTGCCCAGTGTTGATACATAGCTCATGTTATATAAAATATGAAGCGTTTTAAGTGGTAATAATGTCTACAGCAGCCTTATTCGGCCAAAATGCCGGTCATTTGGTTCATAGTGTCTTATAGAGTTCCTATGTCACGGTTTTTATTGCTCAAGGCTAAATTAGTATCATCTGAAAATAAAATAAAAGACACTTTCTAGTGGCAATTTGTAGATCATTCAGGACGATCGAGGCAGATTACGCAATTATAATAAGAAATAGAATAATAAGCATTAGAATTAGAATAAGATTTAGAGGCGGGGAACTCTCAAGAAACCATGAAGGTTTACAAGTGAGTCTTTCTGTGTACATTAGAATAATAGCTACTTTTAGCTAACTAACGTAAGAATACTTTCTTTTTCTTCTGACAACTGCCACTAAATATCACTGATGACATTTGATTTGTTTGTCTTTAATGACGTAAGGCCAGGGCCTCATGGGAATCAGTTACAGAATAGAAGTTAGAAGATGGAATTATTATTAAGAGATCATACAAACAGCAGGCCGGTTTCCTAACTGCTCACTTTAGCATTCACCTTTTTTGAAAATGTTGTACATCATCGTTTCTGAATAAGGAGGACAACAGAGCACTTAGTTCATCCCCAAATGTCTTATTGTTTTGTTCCTTGAGACGTTTCTGTTGTTTTGTCGAGGTCAATATGGATACAATATTTCACTGACGCATACAAACTTTGAATGACCTTGCAAAATTTCCTCTTCTGATTCCGTATTTATGTTAATATCGCATATCTGATGAATCGACACTTATTGTCAAACATTCTCATACCGTTTCGTGAATGTTTCTATCAACAAACGCTTTAAGATAAACATTATAGCTGTGCATCTTTCTTTTGGTCTAAATCCAAACTATTTTGGAGTTATGATAGATTTTCTTTAATTCAACAATTTAATCTGGATTTTAAAGTCGTTGTGAATAATTTTCCCAAACAGCCTACATGTAGTCAAAGTAATTCCCCTGGAATTTGGTAACTTCCTTTAACCCCCTTTCGTGTAGAAAGTAATTGGTTTTATAATTCGATACTCGTTATAACGCAAACGATAAGCCACGGCCATATTCAATGAATCGTCACATTTAGTTTGAGTTTGCATCTGATTCTTTCTTTTGTCCTTGGCTTGACTTTCGACATGTAGGCATGTAATTCTTTGTATAATATTTCGTGATTTACAAGCTTTTCTCGCGTTTTCTCAGCATCCTGCGTGGGATATCACGCCGGTAAACCCATAGAAAGTGTGGTCGATTAGCTTTTGTAAAATAACTTTAAGTTTTCTATGCGTTTACTGGCACAGTAAACGATAGGTTTTTAAGCAATCAGAACGTGCGTAGTTATTTTATAAAACTTCATATTTTCAGTGTACGGTTAAGAGAATGCAAAATCAGTGGCAATTTGAGGTGAAATGGCTAGTTCAAATAAAGACGCTAGACGGAATTGTTAGCTACTATTAAAAGAACATATCCCTCATTTTGTTCTGTTTTTTTTTTTCTTACTGTTATTTTTACAACCCTCCTCTGTGATTGTGAGACTGCCAAACACTTGACAACAGTATCAAGCTACAAGATTTGTGCTTTTTGAGGTTTGAAAGGAGACTCCTTGCTCTTTACATAAATTATTCCAATATTTTGTAATAATTGGGACTAGCTAGCTTTTATCGCGGGCCTGTAGAAAGAAAACAAATCCTTCTGACACGTTTTTGCTAAAATCAGGAACACGTAACACCTCGACACATTCTGGAACATGTCAAATGACAAATCAAACAGAAGTAGAGCGAAATTCAAACGGTTTTACAAATCATTTTGTAGCTTCCGAGACACGCCGCAATTCCAAATTAAAAATTAAAGTACTTGATCTTTTTTAAATCCCGAAACAGAAAAAACATTTTAAAATATTTAACAGATTACTTTTATAGGCTACAATATGTTTGTGTCTGTTTTTTTCTGTTTTTCTCCAAGTGTTTTCTTTTCTTTAGTAACTGCCAGGTTTTGCAGGTTGTACCAGGGGTGTCCAGTGTTTTTGGTTTTATAACTTTCATGACTTCAGAGCTAAAATCATCACTAAATATTAAACAGAAAGAATTATTAGTAAGAACGACTTCTTTAAAGGAAAACAAACACTGACAACTTACTTATGTTAACTTAGTTTCACCTATTTATTTTGATTTTGCGTTTACGTTATATAAGAGAATTGTAAATAAATAATAAGTTGTCCTAAGTTGTCTTTCGTTTGATGTTTGGTGTTTTGGGAGGCACAGTCAGCAGTCACCCATTGTCCTGGGTGGGGAGGGTCAAAGTCTTGGTACCAAGGACACACTTAGCATAGGACCTGTAGACACTCACTGAAGCCATGTTTTCATAAATTCAGTCAGATATTTATGTACGTTTTATTCCTGATTTTACTATATGAAGTATAACCTTACACGTTATTAGTAAACAATATCAAATAATTTAATATAACTGAAATTTTGAGAAAAATTTAATTGAAAAAAATTGAAAAATGTCAAATGTTGCTTCCCTATGCTGCATGTTATTTCTAGTACATTTATTTTGTTTTTAAAACGTTCTTCTCAAGAAAAATCAAATTTTATATTACGATTACCTCGATTTAAAAGTTTATTAAGCAGTATGATAAATACAATTGGCGCCAGCCAAGGATGGTGGATTTGAGTTGGCGGTCGACAAAAGAAATCTACCCACCCAAAACCCCTCAGGGAAATTGCATAAACCCAGGTCTAGAAACTGGGATTTACGCAAGTTTAAATGAGAAATATCAGTCTTAAAATAACACAACTCAAAAACGGTTACAATTCTTAAATCCATGGAGGATATTGCTATCTCCTGTTGCCTGTTTTTTGTCCTCGGAACTTTGATTCAGCAAGTCAAAAACTTTCCTCTTCCAATTCTTAAGCACCTGTTGTGTCTGTAGGAGAAAAATGGTTTAAAACAGTTATTGCGCACGGTTTAAAGTCAAGATTTTTATGTACCCAATCAAATTATATGATTTGGCACAGTAGAAACTCCACAATAGAATCAAATAAATTCGATGAAATTTGATTTGCATCAACCATAATTCTTCAAATCTCATACGACTGGAAGCCGAATCCACATCCGATTATTGTAAAATGTAACTGTGGAATCTTTGGAACGGAAATAGCACGATGGACACGGATTAAACCACAACAGAATTACTTTTAATTTAACATAGCCAATCCTCCCGCTCACGTGCCCCCAACATCATGTAAGACTTCCCAAAGTATACTTATGTATTAACTCATGTAAACGCACACGAAACATCCTACAGTAACAAACTGTAGAAATCTCTAGTTTTAGCATTCATTGCATTGTGTCATCTAGACATGTGGTAAAATTAGTTATATTCAGATGCATGTTATCTTCTAGCGATCCAAAAATCATGGCGGCAGAGGATAACTAGAGGGGAGATCAAGCAAACTCTGTTAAGCTCATTGATTGTAATCCTCGCTTGATTGTAGATAGAGAAGAAGCGTAACTTTTAACAGAAACCGGACTTTCTGTTTTACAATACGGATATGGAAAACTAATTCTTAATTGATAAATTTTTAACCTTATGGGAAAAATCAGAATGAACTTTATTATAATTTTGTACACGCTTTTTCAGTTTGTTTTGAAACATATTATACAAAATTACGATTCCAATATATGTGGGAAGGTTGTTCCTTATAATTGAACCCTGAAAACCTATAGGATATTTGCCATAATTCGTTTCTTTAAATTCGATGTGTATCAGTTTGATGCCTATTGTCTATTATAGGCAGGAATATACACTTCCATTAGTGTAAAAAAGGTTATTTACCCACGCTAGAAGCCTGATATGAATGCAATAAATCAACTGCTGTTAGATAAGTACTTGATTCAAAGATATTCCGTATCTTCAGAGACTTAAAGAGATGTCATGATTTTTCTCTATAAGTTGAAAAAGTCATAACCCTGTTAAGATATTTCTTTGTTTTGAGACAGTAGTAGGATAAGTACTTGCCCAGTGTTGATACAGGGTTAAATATCAGTAGATCGACCATAGCTCGTGTTATATAACATTTGAAGCGTTTTAAGTGGTAATAATGTCTACAGCAGCCTTATTTGGCCAAAATGCCGGTCATTTGGTTCATAGTGTCTTATAGAGTTCCTATGTCACAGTTTTTATTGCTCAAGACTAAATTAGTATCATCTGAAAATAATATAGAAGACACTACCTAGTAGCAATCTGTAGATCATTCAGGACGATCGAGGCAGATTACGCAATTACTATAAGAAATAGAATAATACGCATTAGAATTAGAATTAGATTTAGAGGCGGGGAAGTCGAAACCATGAAGGTTTACAAGTGAGTCTTCCTGTGTACATTAAAATAATAGCTACTTTTAGCTAACTAACGTAAGAATACTTTCTAGCTTTTTGTTCTGACAACTGCCACTAAATATCACTGATGACATTTGATTTGTTTGTCTTTAATGACGTAAGGCCAGGGCCTCATGGGAATCAGTTACGGAATATAAGTTAGAAGATGGAATTATTATTAAGAGATCATACAAACAGCAGGCCGGTTTCCTAAGTGCTCACTTTAGCATTTGCCTTTTTTGAAAATGTTGTATAGCATCGTTTCTGAATAAGGACAACAACAGAGCACTTCGTTCATCCCCAAATGTCTTATTGTTTTGTTGCGTGAGACGTTTCTGTTGTTTTGTCGCTGTCAATATGGATACAATATTTCACTGACGCATACAAACTTTGAATGACCTTGCAAAATTTCCTCTTCTGATTCCGTATGTATATTAATATCGCATATCTTATGAATCGACACTTATTGTCAAACATTCTCATACCGTTTCGTGAATGTTTCTATCAACAAACGTTTTAAGATAAATATTATAGCTGTGCATCTTTCTTTTGGTCTAAATCCAAACTATTTTGGAGTTATGATAGATTTTCTTTAATTCAACAATTTAATCTGGATTTTAAAGTCGTTGTGAATAATTTTCCCAAACAGCCTACATGTAGTCAAAGTAATTCCCCTGGAATTTGGTAACTTCCTTTAACCCCCTTTCGTGTAGAAAGTAATTGGTTTTATAATTCGATACTCGTTATAACGCAAACGATAAGCCACGGCCATATTCAATGAATCGTCACATTTAGTTTGAGTTTGCATCTGATTCTTTCTTTTGTCCTTGGCTTGACTTTCGACATGTAGGCATGTAATTCTTTGTATAATATTTCGTGATTTACAAGCTTTTCTCGCGTTTTCTCAGCATCCTGCGTGGGATATCACGCCGGTAAACCCATAGAAAGTGTGGTCGATTAGCTTTTGTAAAATAACTTTAAGTTTTCTATGCGTTTACTGACACAATAAACGATAGGTTTTTAAGCAATCAGAACGTGCGTAGTTATTTTATAAAACTTCATATTTTCAGTGTACGGTTAAGAGAATGCAAAATCAGTGGCAATTTGAGGTGAAATGGCTAGTTCAAATAAAGACGCTAGACGGAATTGTTAGCTACTATTAAAAGAACATATCCCTCATTTTGTTCTGTGTTTTTTTTCTTACTGTTATTTTTACAACCCTCCTCTGTGATTGTGAGACTGCCAAACACTTGACAACAGTATCAAGCTACAAGATTTGTGCTTTTTGAGGTTTGAAAGGAGACTCCTTGCTCTTTACATAAATTATTCCAATATTTTGTAATAATTGGGACTAGCTAGCTTTTATCGCGGGCCTGTAGAAAGAAAACAAATCCTTCTGACACGTTTTTGCTAAAATCAGGAACACGTAACACCTCGACACATTCTGGAACATGTCAAATGACAAATCAAACAGAAGTAGAGCGAAATTCAAACGGTTTTACAAATCATTTTGTAGCTTCCGAGACACACCGCAATTCCAAATTAAAAATTAAAGTACTTGATCTTTTTTAAATCCCGAAACAGAAAAAACATTTTAAAATATTTAACAGATTACTTTTATAGGCTACAATATGTTTGTGTCTGTTTTTTTCTGTTTTTCTCCAAGTGTTTTCTTTTCTTTAGTAACTGCCAGGTTTTGCAGGTTGTACCAGGGGTGTCCAGTGTTTTTGGTTTTATAACTTTCATGAATTCAGAGCTAAAATCATCACTAAATATTAAACAGAAAGAATAATTAGTAAGAACGACTTCTTTAAAGAAAAACAAACACTGACAACTTACTTATGTTAACTTAGTTTCACCTATTTATTTTGATTTTGCGTTTACGTTATATAAGAGAATTGTAAATAAATAATAAGTTGTCCTAAGTTGTCTTTCGTTTGATGTTTGGTGTTTTGGGAGGCACAGTCAGCAGTCACCCATTGTCCTGGGTGGGGAGGGTCAAAGTCTTGGTACCAAGGACACACTTAGCATAGGACCTGTAGACACTCACTGAAGCCATGTTTTCATAAATTCAGTCAGATATTTATGTACGTTTTATTCCTGATTTTACTATATGAAGTATAACCTTACATGTTATTAGTAAACAATGTCAAATAATTTAATATAACTGAAATTTTGAGAAAAATTTAATTGAAAAAAATTGAAAAATGTCAAATGTTGCTTCCCTATGCTGCATGTTATTTCTAGTACATTTATTTTGTTTTTAAAACGTTCTTCTTAAGAAAAATCAAATTTTATATTACGATTACCTCGATTTAAAAGTTTATTAAGCAGTATGATAAATACAATTGGCGCCAGCCAAGGATGGTGGATTTGAGTTGGCGGTCGACAAAAGAAATCTACCCACCCAAAACCCCTCAGGGAAATTGCATAAACCCAGGTCTAGAAACTGGGATTTACGCAAGTTTAAATGAGAAATATCAGTCTTAAAATAACACAACTCAAAAACGGTTACAATTCTTAAATCCATGGAGGATATTGCTATCTCCTGTTGCCTGTTTTTTGTCCTCGGAACTTTGATTCAGCAAGTCAAAAACTTTCCTCTTCCAATTCTTAAGCACCTGTTGTGTCTGCAGGAGAAAAATGGTTTAAAACAGTTATTACGCACGGTTTAAAGTCAAGATTTTTATGTACCCAATCAAATTATATGATTTGGCACAGTAGAAACTCCACAATAGAATCAAATAAATTCGATGAAATTTGATTTGCATCAACCATAATTCTTCAAATCTCATACGACTGGAAGCCGAATCCACATCCGATAATTGTAAAATGTAACTGTGGAATCTTTGGAACGGAAATAGCACGATGGACACGGATTAAACCACAACAGAATTACTTTTAATTTAACATAGCCAATCCTCCCGCTCACGTGCCGTCAACATCATGTAAGACTCCCCAAAGTATACTTTTGTATTAAATCATGTAAACGCACACGAAACATCCTACAGTAACAAACTGTAGAAATCTCTAGTTTTAGCATTCATTGCATTGTGTCATCTAGACATGTACATGTGGTAAAATTAGTTATATTCAGATGCATGTTATCTTCTAGCGATCCAAAAATCATGGCGGCAGAGGATAACTAGAGGGGAGATCAAGCAAACTCTGTTAAGCTCATTGATTGTAATCCTCGCTTGATTCTAGATAGAGAAGAAGCGTAACTTTTAACAGAAACCGGACTTTCTGTTTTACAATACGGATATGGAAAACTAATTCTTAATTGATAAATTTTTAACCTTATGAGGAAAAATCAGAATGAACTTTATTATAATTTTGTACACGCTTTTTCAGTTTGTTTTGAAACATATTATACAAAATTACGATTCCAATATATGTGGGAAGGTTGTTCCTTATAATTGAACCCTGAAAACCTATAGGATATTTGCCATAATTCGTTTCTTTAAATTCGATGTGTATCAGTTTGATGTATATTGTCTGTTATAGGCAGGAATATACACTTCCATTAGTGTAAAAAAGGTTATTTACCCACGCTAGAAGCCTGATATGAATGCAATAAATCAACTGCTGTTAGATAAGTACTTGATTCAAAGATATTCCGTATCTTCAGAGACTTAAAGAGATGTCATGATTTTTCTCTATAAGTTGAAAAAGTCATAACCCTGTTAAGATATTTCTTTGTTTTGAGACAGTAGTAGGATAAGTACTTGCCCAGTGTTGATACAGGGTTAAATATCAGTAGATCGACCATAGCTCGTGTTATATGACATTTGAAGCGTTTTAAGTCGTAATAATGTCTACAGCAGCCTTATTTGGCCAAAATGCCGGTCATTTGGTTCATAGTGTCTTATAGAGTTCCTATGTCACAGTTTTTATTGCTCAAGACTAAATTAGTATCATCTGAAAATAATATAAAAGACTCTATTTAGTAGCAATTTGTAGATCATTCAGGACGATCGAGGCAGATTACGCAATTACTATAAGAAATAGAATAATACGCATTAGAATTAGAATTAGATTTAGAGGCGGGGAAGTCGAAACCATGAAGGTTTACAAGTGATTCTTCCTGTGTACATTAGAATAATAGCTACTTTTAGCTAACTAACGTAAGAATACTTTCTAGCTTTTTGTTCTAACAACTGCCACTAAATATCACTGACGACATTTGATTTGTTTGTCTTTAATGACGTAAGGCCAGGGCCTCATGGGAATCAGTTACAGAATATAAGTTAGAAGATGGAATTTTTATTAAGAGATCATACAAACAGCAGGCCGGTTTCCTAAGTGCTCACTTTAGCATTTGCCTTTTTTGAAAATGTTGTATAGCATCGTTTCTGAATAAGGACAACAACAGAGCACTTCGTTCATCCCCAAATGTCTTATTGTTTTGTTGCGTGAGACGTTTCTGTTGTTTTGTCGCTGTCAATATGGATACAATATTTCACTGACGCATACAAACTTTGAATGACCTTGCAAAATTTCCTCTTCTGATTCCGTATGTATATTAATATCGCATATCTTATGAATCGACACTTATTGTCAAACATTCTCATACCGTTTCGTGAATGTTTCTATCAACAAACGTTTTAAGATAAATATTATAGCTGTGCATCTTTCTTTTGGTCTAAATCCAAACTATTTTGGAGTTATGATAGATTTTCTTTAATTCAACAATTTAATCTGGATTTTAAAGTCGTTGTGAATAATTTTCCCAAACAGCCTACATGTAGTCAAAGTAATTCCCCTGGAATTTGGTAACTTCCTTTAACCCCCTTTCCTGTAGAAAATAATTGGTTTTATAATTCGATACTCGTTATAACGCAAACAATAAGCCACGGCCATATTCAATGAATCGTCACATTTAGTTTGAGTTTGCATCTGATTCTTTCTTTTGTCCTTGGTTTGACTTTCGACATGTAGGCATGTATTTCTTTGTATAATATTTCGTGATTTGGAAGCTTTTCTTGCGTTTTCTCAGCATCCTGCGTGGGATATCACGCCGGTAAACCCATAGAAAGTGTGGTCTATTAGATTTTATAAAATAACTTTAAGCTTTCTATGAGTTTACTGGCACAATAAACGATAGGTTTTTAAGCAATCAGAACGTGCGTAGTTATTTTATAAAACTTCATATTTTCAGTGTACGGTTAAGAGAATGCAAAATCAGTGGCAATTTGAGGGAAATGGCTAGTTCAAATAAAGACTCTAGACAGCATTGTTAGCTACTATTAAAAGAATATAACCCTCATTTCGTTCTGTTTTTTTTTTCTTACTGTTATTTTTACAACCCTCCTCTGTGATTGTGAGACTGCCGAACACTTGACAACAGTATCAAGCTGCGATATTTGTGCTTTTTGAGGTTTGAAAGGAGACTCCTTGCTCTTTACATAAATTATTCCAATATTTTGTAATAATTGGGACTAGCTAGCTTTTATCGCAGGACTGTAGAAAGAAAACAAATCCTTCTGACAAGTTTTTGCTAAAATCAGGAACACGGAACACCTCGACACATTCTGGAACATGTCAAATGACAAATCAAACAGAAGTAGAGCGGAATTCAAACGGTTTTACAAATCATTTTGTAGCTTCCGAGACACACCGCAATTCCAAATTAAAAATTAAAGTACTTGATTTTTTTTAAATCCCGAAACGTAAAAAACATTTTAAATATTTAACAGATCATTTTTACAGGCCACAATACGTTTGTGTTTGTGTTTGTTAGCAAGTGCCAGGTTTTCCGGGTTGTACCAGGGGTGTCCAGTGTTTTTGGTTTTATAACTTTCATGACTTCAGAGCTAAAATTATTGCTAAATATTAAACAGAAAGAATAATTAGTAAGAACGACTTCTTTAAAGGAAAATAAACACTGACAACTTACGTATGTTAACTTAGTTTCACCTATTTATTTTGATTTTGCATTTACGTTATATAAGAGAATTGTAAATAAATAATATGTTGTCCTAAGTTGTCTTTCGTTTGATGTTTGGTGTTTTAGGAGGCACAGACATTCACCCATTGTCCTGGGTGGGGAGGGTCAAAGTCTTGGTACCAAGGACACACTTAGCATAGGACCTGTAGACACTCACTGAAGCCATGTTTTCATAAATTCGGTCAGATATAAATGTACGTTTTATTCCTGATTTTACTATATGAAGTATAACCTTACATGTTATTAGTAAACAATATCAAATAATTTATTATAACTGTAATTTTGAGAAAAATTTAATTGAAAAAAATTGAAAAATGTCAAATGTTGCTTCCCTATGCTGCATGTTATTTCTAGTACATTTATTTTGTTTTTAAAACGTTCTTCTTAAGAAAAATCAAATTTTATATTACGATTACCTCGATTTAAAAGTTTATTAAGCAGTATGATAAATACAATTGGCGCCAGCCAAGGATGGTGGATTTGAGTTGGCGGTCGACAAAAGAAATCTACCCACCCAAAACCCCTCAGGGAAATTGCATAAACCCAGGTCTAGAAACTGGGATTTACGCAAGTTTAAATGAGAAATATCACGTCTTAAAATAACACAACTCAAAAACGGTTACAATTCTTATATCCATGGAGGATATTGCTATCTCCTGTTGCCTGTTTTTTGTCCTCGGAACTTTGATTCAGCAAGTCAAAAACTTTCCTCTTCCAATTCTTAAGCACCTGTTGTGTCTGTAGGAGAAAAATGGTTTAAAACAGTTATTGCGCACGGTTTAAAGTCAAGATTTTTATGTACCCAATCAAATTATATGATTTGGCACAGTAGAAACTCCACAATAGAATCAAATAAATTCGATGAAATTTGATTTGCATCAACCATAATTCTTCAAATCTCATACGACTGGAAGCCGAATCCACATCCGATAATTGTAAAAGGTAACTGTGGAATCTTTGGAACGGAAATAGCACGATGGACACGGATTAAACCACAACAGAATTACTTTTAATTTAACATAGCCAATCCTCCCGCTCACGTCCCCCCAACATCCTGTAAGACTCCCCAAAGTATACTTATGTATTAACTCATGTAAACGCACACGAAACATCCTACAGTAACAAACTGTAGAAATCTCTAGTTTTAGCATTCATTGCATTGTGTCATCTAGACATGTGGTAAAATTTGTTATATTCAGATGCATGTTATCTTCTAGCGATCCAAAAATCATGGCGGCAGAGGATAACTAGAGGGGAGATCAAGCAAACTCTGTTAAGCTCATTGATTGTAATCCTCGCTTGATTCTAGATAGAGAAGAAGCGTAACTTTTAACAGAAACCGGACTTTCTGTTTTACAATACGGATATGGAAAACTAATTCTTAATTGATAAATTTTTAACCTTATGAGGAAAAATCAGAATGAACTTTATTATAATTTTGTACACGCTTTTTCAGTTTGTTTTGAAACATATTATACAAAATTACGATTCCAATATATGTGGGAAGGTTGTTCCTTATAATTGCACCCTGAAAACCTATAGGATATTTGCCATAATTCGTTTCTTTAAATTCGATGTGTATCAGTTTGATGCATATTGTCTATTATAGGCAGGAATATACACTTCCATTAGTGTAAAAAAGGTTATTTACCCACGCTAGAAGCCTGATATGAATGCAATAAATCAACTGCTGTTAGATAAGTACCTGATTCAAAGATATTCCGTATCTTCAGAGACTTAAAGAGATGTCATGATTTTTCTCTATAAGTTGAAAAAGTCATAACCCTGTTAAGATATTTCTTTGTTTTGAGACAGTAGTAGGATAAGTACTTGCCCAGTGTTGATACAGGGTTAAATATCAGTAGATCGACCATAGCTCGTGTTATATAACATTTGAAGCGTTTTAAGTCGTAATAATGTCTACAGCAGCCTTATTTGGCCAAAATGCCGGTCATTTGGTTCATAGTGTCTTATAGAGTTCCTATGTCACGGTTTTTATTGCTCAAGACTAAATTAGTATCATCTGAAAATAATATAAAAGACACTATCTAGTAGCAATTTGTAGATCATTCAGGACGATCGAGGCAGATTACGCAATTACTATAAGAAATAGAATAATACGCATTAGAATTAGAATTAGATTTAGAGGCGGGGAAGTCGAAACCACGAAGGTTTACAAGTGAGTCTTCCTGTGTACATTAAAATAATAGCTACTTTTAGCTAACTAACGTAAGAATACTTTCTAGCTTTTTGTTCTGACAACTGCCACTAAATATCACTGATGACATTTGATTTGTTTGTCTTTAATGACGTAAGGCCAGGGCCTCATGGGAATCAGTTACAGAATATAAGTTAGAAGATGGAATTATTATTAAGAGATCATACAAACAGCAGGCCGGTTTCCTAACTGCTCACTTCAGCATTTGCCTTTTTTGAAAATGTTGTATAGCATCGTTTCTGAATAAGGACAAGAACAGAGCACTTAGTTCATCCCCAAATGTCTTATTGTTTTGTTGCTTGAGACGTTTCTGTTGTTTTGTCGCTGTCAATATGGATACAATATTTCACTGACGCATACAAACTTTGAATGACCTTGCAAAATTTCCTCTTCTGATTCAGTATTTATATTAATATCGCATATCTTATGAATCGACATTTATTGTCAAACATTCTCATACCGTTTCGTGAATGTTTCTATCAACAAACGTTTTAAGATAAATATTATAGCTGTGCATCTTTCTTTTGGTCTAAATCCAAACTATTTTGGAGTTATGATAGATTTTCTTTAATTTAACAATTTAATCTGGATTTTAAAGTCGTTGTGAATAATTTTCCCAAACAGCCTACATGTAGTCAAAGTAATTCCCCTGGAATTTGGTAACTTCCTTTAACCCCCTTTCCTGTAGAAAGTAATTGGTTTTATAATTCGATACTCGTTATAACGCAAACGATAACCCACGGCCATATTCAATGAATCGTCACATTTAGTTTGAGTTTGCATCTGATTCTTTCTTTTGTCCTTGGTTTGACTTTCGACATGTAGGCATGTATTTCTTTGTATAATATTTCGTGATTTACAAGCTTTTCTCGCGTTTTCTCAGCGTCCTGCGTGGGATATCACGCCGGTAAACCCATAGAAAGTGTGGTCTATTAGCTTTTATAAAATAACTTTAAGTTTTCTATGCGTTTACTGGCACAATAAACGATAGGTTTTTAAGCAATCAGAACGTGCGTAGTTATTTTATAAAACTTCATATTTTCAGTGTACGGTTAAGAGAATGCAAAATCAGTGGCAATTTGAGGGAAATGGCTAGTTCAAATAAAGACGCTAGACGGAATTGTTAGCTACTATTAAAAGAACATATCCCTCATTTCGTTCTGTTTTTTTTTTTTTCTTACTGTTATTTTTACAACCCTCCTCTGTGATTGTGAGACTGCCAAACACTTGACAACAGTATCAAGCTACAAGATTTGTGTTTTTTGAGGTTTGAAAGGAGACTCCTTGCTCTTTACATAAATTATTCCAATATTTTGTAATAATTGGGACTAGCTAGCTTTTATCGCGGGCCTGTAGAAAGAAAACAAATCCTTCTGACACGTTTTTGCTAAAATCAGGAACACGGAACACCTCGACACATTCTGGAACATGTCAAATGACAAATCAAACAGAAGCAGAGCGAAATTCAAACGGTTTTACAAATCATTTTGTAGCTTCCGAGACACACCGCAATTCCAAATTAAAAATTAAAGTACTTGATCTTTTTTAAATCCCGAAACAGAAAAAACATTTTAAAATATTTAACAGATTACTTTTACAGGCTACAATATGTTTGTGTCTGTTTTTTTCTGTTTTTCCCCAAGTGTTTTCTTTTCTTTAGTAACTGCCAGGTTTTGCAGGTTTTACCAGGGGTGTCCAGTGTTTTTGGTTTTATAACTTTCATGACTTCAGAGCTAAAATTATCGATAATTATTAAACAGAAAGAATAATTAGTAAGAACGACTTCTTTAAAGGAAAACAAACACTGACAACTTACTTATGTTAACTTAGTTTCACCTATTTATTTTGATTTTGTATTTACGTTATATAAGAGAATTGCATATAAATAATAAACTATCGTAAGTTGTCTTTCGTTTGATGTTTGGTGTTTTGGGAGGCACAGACAGTCACCCATTGTCCTGGGTAGGGAGGATCAAAGTCTTGGTACCAAGGACACACTTAGCATGGGACCTGTAGATACTCACTGAAGCCATGCTTTCATAAATTCAATCAGATACATATGTACGTTTTATTCCTAATTTTACTATATGAATATAACCTTACACGTTATTATTAAACGTTATCAAATAATTTATTATAACTGTAATTTTGAGAAAAATTTAATTGAAAAAAATTGGGACGAATTTGCAAAAATTCTTCCCTATGCTGCATGTTATTTCTAGTACATTTATTTTGTTTTTAAAACGTTCTTCTAAAGAAAAATCAAATTTTATATTACGATTACCTCGATTTAAAAGTTTATTAAGCAGTATGATAAGTACACTTGGCGCCAGCAAAGGATGGTGGATTTGAGTTGACGGACAACAAAAGAAATCGACCATCCCAAAACCCCTCAGGAAATTGCATAAGTCCAGGTCTAAAAACTGGGATTTACGCAAGTTTAAATGAGAAATAACAGTCTTGAAATGACACAACTCAAAATAGGTTACAATTCTTAAATCCATGGAGGATATTGCTATCTCCTGTTTTGTCCTCGGAAACTTTGATTCAGCAAGTTAAAAACTTTCCTCTTCCAATTCTTAAGCACCTGTTGAGTCTGTAGGAGAAAAATAGTTTTAAAACAGTTATTACGCACGGTTTAAAGTCAAAATTTTTATGTACCCAATCAAATTATACGATTTGGAACAGTAAAAACTCCACAATAAAATCAATTAAATTCGATGAAATTTGATTTGCATCAACCATAATTCTTCAACTCTCATATGACTGGAAGTCGAATCCATGTCCGATAATTGTAAAATGTAACTGTGGAATCTTTGTAATGAATATAGCACGATAGACACGGATTAAACCACAACAGAATTACCTTTAATTTAACATAGCCAATCCTCCCGCTCACGTGCACTTAACATCATGTAAGACTCCCCAAAGTATTCATATGTATTACCTCATGTAAACGTTCACGAAACATCTTACAGTAACAAACTCTAGAAATCTCTAGTTTCAACATTCATTGCATTGTGTCATCTGGAAATGTGGTAAAATCAGTTATATTCAGTTGCATGTTATTCTTCTAGTGGTCCAAAAATCACGGCGGTAGAGAAATATGGGTAATAATCTTTATCAGTATTCATTATTCGTTTCCGATTGGCTGAAATCGCCTCAAATCTTCCGGCTAATTATAAGGGTGAAACAGCTATCCATGGCTGCCACTGCCCGGGTGATACGGCCGGCTGTGTGCAAGCGTGAGGTACTGGCCCGGTCGTGGGTTGGTGTATGTTTGCCCCTTGCTTTAAGTTTGTCTTAATTCTTCATAACCAACCGGCGTTGACCAAATTGCGGAAAGATGCGAGCAACGTACCATCGATCGATTCAAGAATATAATTGCTTGGAATAGAGGGTAATCGATGGTATGTTGACATAAAAACGAGGTTGCTTGGGCTTTACTCCCATATATCAACCTCGTTTTCAGGCGCGGCTGCCTAGCGGTTTATTCACACGGGAGAAAAAAAAAAACAGCGTTCTTAACTCCGTGACTAAAATATCTTGGTTTAATGATTGATTGAAATCTTTTATGGAAATATCACATGGAATCTATCAAATTCATTCGTATAATGGAAAGAATTATGCGGATCTCGGAGGCTGTTATCCAGCATTCTTCTCGATACTCATAATTCTTCTCATCATTCTCATCCTCATTCAATGATTGCTTATTGTGTAAACACTAATGAGATAACCGCAGATGAGCTTTCGCGCGAAAACATGTTATCCTCACACGTGGAAAGACCATTGTTGCTTTGGTCACATAATAAATTGCGCCTTTCGCAGCAAAATATTCAAGAGTATTAAAGTGAAATGGCTTGGTATTTCACTGTTGTTTGTGTAATTAAAAGAACATTACTTGGCCACTTGGAATAAGAAATTTCTCTTCTCATGTCGAATAATATTTCACTATTTTACCCTTCCGTTTCTCCGCGAGGCCAGGTTATTTTCTCTTTTTATTTTATCAAATGCACCCTTACAAGCGTGGCCGAGGAGTTGTAATCGGCTCATCCATGAAATAGATGTAGAAGGTGATTGAAGGTGATCGGAGCCGGACTGGAACCCAGACCCCAACCCGCTTAAGACTCGATTACGCTCCCTCCCACGGAAATTAAAGCACTTACGTGGCGTCTTCTGATTCATCTCCTTCATTGTTCAGGCATTCTCCTTTATGAATTTCTTTAATCATGTCGTTGTTCCTAAAACAGTTGTCTCGCCTCAAGTTGCATGGGCTTTTGTAAGTTCTACCGTTACTTCCACACACTGGATCATAAAGTATAGCGCATTTCTCTGGGCAATCATTTGCGGATACAAGCTGCAACGCTACGAATAAGAAAGAACAAAATACTTAGACGATGGTGTCTTCTAGGCTCATAGCTGGTAGGAAGTAAAGCTTTAAGAGCTGCAAGACTACAGCGACAATGCAAACAGTTGAGCAGTTCTGGATCTAAATCTCATGTAGATAGGTTTTGATAGATTGTGCTAGCATAATTGTTTGCATTATTTGTCACTACGAGCATAACAGCCAGCATAATATGCACTTTTTGGCTAGTTTTGAAGCACAAAATTGTAATTTTTTTGGTCGTGTAACTATTTTTGTTCAGCCCGATATCAGTGTTACAGATAAATGTAAGTAACAAAATTAATTTTCATCTGCTTATTGTCACATTGGACGTTGGTCCCACATGAAAGTCAGGTAGTGACCTCTTTCCACAAAACCCAACTCACGGGCTTGACGGTATGCATGCTCGTTTACCTAAGATGGCGTCCTCCTGCTGTTATTACAGTGCACTCTTAAAGTTTCTTGATGAAATATGGGTAAAGGTGTTTGCCATTCACTTTTTTTGTTGCCAAAGTTATTGCGATGTTTTACACAAATAAAAGTGAAAAGTAGAAGCATAATTTCTGCATTCTTGGCTAAACTGGGAATCATTTATAAAACTTAGCATAATTATTGGTGTAATTTTTGAAATATATGAATACTGTTACTTTTGCGAGCACACTCTATCAAAGCCTACACGTGGACCGGTGATCAGGAAAAGCAAGATACCTATACAGCAATTCACCTCTTTAGAAGGAGAAGGCAACTGGGCCGAAATAACTTTCGCAAAGACTCCTGGGATTGTTTTTAGGGACAGGGGAAAAAATTTGGCCATTAGCTGACTTGCATGTCCCCAGTAACAATCCCAGATTTAAAACAGTCGCGAGACACATATCGGGTACTGTTCGCTGCTCGTGTCTAAAGTGGCGAAACATGACAAAGTAAACAAAATTGGTAAGAATCAAACTGCAATATATCCGAGCAAACTTGTCCGATGTTTCACAGTTTGCAAACACAAACCATTTTTAGGGCATAAAAGAAAAATAAAGAACTTAAAAGAACCATCATAACTAAAAGTTTGAATTTAATGAACTGGCAATAATTTGTTAGTGGACCGACTTGGTGGGTATTGAACTTTGAACAATGAAAACTAGATTAAAATATTTATAAACTCAAACAGTACGAAAATAGAAACTAATTAAAATGACATTGATAAAAAACAAACAAACAATTAAAGTGATTTATTTTGATAGGAAATAAACATGTACACGTTAAGTACACAATTTGGTTATGTTTTTTTCCAAATTATCTAGCGAATTTACAACAAATACTGTCAGCAACGAATGATGATCAAAGGTATTAGCCCAGGGCTGTCAACCCTCCTACGTCATTGAGATTTGATAGGGAAGGAATGATAGATGACGTCATATCGCACGAGAAATGACGTCATTTCTGCCAAAAATGCCCGTTGATTCCGATTGACGTATATAGCACATAAACAGTTCATATTTAGCCACATTATTGTTTAAATTACTGTTGCATATCAGAATTTATGAGGAAACGATCCATGTTAAAAGTAGCGCAAACAACGCAAAATATTTGAAATTTTATGGTCGGAAAGTCGAGTCTACAGAAATAGCAACTTTGGCGATTATCCGGGAGATATCAGACTCTAATCTGGAGACCGGGAGGGTTGACAGCAATGTTTAATAGCCGGGAGTATTCGGCTCCTGAACCAATGTTTATCAATTGTAACTATACCTACCTAAGTTGAACTCTGTAAAGATGAAACACAGGGCGAGAAGTTGTTTTCTGCTCATCTCACTTTAGCAGCAATTCCCCTGGAATATCATAAAAAAGTGTTTCGTTTCAATGTGGAAGACTATGCCCTACAATTACTGAAATTTAACAACGGTCACATTTCATGCACAGATGTTTCAAAATACATAGTATATGTGTCGATTTTTGGTGAGTATTGGTGTCAGGATTTTAAAGCATTAGCTTAGCGTAACATTTGTTTTGTCAAATAACAGGTAAGTATTGTTATTTCCGTCACATTCTCATTGATGTCAATGACACCTGCTAAGAACATGGGTTATCCGTAAGGAAAGAGCAGAAAGTCTTAGGAAAAGAGGAGTGAGGAAGGGCAGGAAACTAACAGGGGTAGGCTGAGTGGATAGCACACAACTCTCGCGGTGGGGCTCAGTGCTTTGCTCACACGCCTCCTCGGCTGTTCGACTCTCCCAGAGTCCCGTCTCCTTCTTGCCTCATACTTGTCCAGTGGCTGGGTTCATGCGCTTTATTCAGATCAGTCAACGCCACTACGGCCTTAAAAACAAATTTATCCAGGGACTTCTAGGTCTCACGTTTAAGATATTCTGTTTTGTGAAATTGATAGAGACTTAATTAAGGCTCAAAAAAGCTAGTGAAGTCAGTTATATTTCAACCCCACTCCACAGCTTGGCATGTAACCGTGAAAGTAATCTACGGAAATATTTCTCATAATTTCAGAAATTAAATAACGGGGCTCATTTGTAAATGCAGCGAAGTGAATGTCATTTTGATATGCCAATGATCGCTGACTCTCGTGTAATATCTGACCCAAACAGAAAACTCATATTATCTGCTTCACTTGCTCGTTTCAAGAAATCGCAAACTGAAAATTGAGCGTTTCATTGAAAGAAGTCTTTAACGGTTAGGTGAACAGATGATGAAGACGCCGGAAATAAAAGTCAGTTAAAAAAAAAAAATGAGAAAATAAGATGAAAACTAATATGACCATCTTACTGTTTTTATGAGATTTTAGCTACAATACGTAAACGCAGCGTTCATCGTGACAAAGTCGCACCATATTGAAAACTTAAAAATCGTCCGCCAACACGAAATCCCACAAAAATCTGCTTTCGACTACCGTGCTAGTCTACCATACCGTACGTAGTTTGATAAAATAATAAATCTGGTGAATTACACACTAAAAATAAAATACTTAACTTTACTTACCGCTTTTTGAGATCCAAGGATAAAATTCACGAATTTGTATTAATGAAAAATCAACATTTGGTTTTGAGTGCAAACGTATTGACAACTGAGATTGATTGGATACACAGTTACAACAAGTGTTTCTGTTCCCAGACAAATCCATTGATTAAAATGGTAAATACAATAATACAATATTTACTGAGCCAAATCGACCATTGATTTGTAAATGAGCAGATTTGCTCGGAGAAAAAATCAATTAAAATTTTTCGCTTGGCTTTGATCAGTGCTTTAGTCTGTCGTCTGCTTCAGCGACATATCAGTATCCAACATCGTATTTCAGGATCCCTCGAACGGAAATTTTTAAGGGGCGCAGGTGTATTGGTTGGTTAGTGGGGTCAGAAAAGTGCACAGAAAAACTAAAACCTCAAAATTTATTAAGATTTGCAAAAATCGCAAATTATAGGAGTATTCATGGCAACCATCTCTCAGGAAATTTACTCTCGGTTCGTTAGATTCTTTGTGACCTGCAGCAGAGCAGATGCACCCAATATAGATGGACAAGTTTGACTTTCAAGTGAACATTTTATTTCTAGCTATTACTACAGTGTTATAAGACTATAGTTTCTCGGTTAGAAAAGAAAGGGTACGAAAATAGAAGCGTTCTCAAGGTTAATATTTTCATATACTTCAAGCATCAAAACGCCAAATTCAAATTACAAGTAAAGATTTTATTGCTTCTAGAATTCAGTACAATATCTTTATCATTTTAATTTTCTCGGTTAGAAAACTTTTCTAAACATTTGATTTCTTAAAGCCCAACGTTTTCTCGGTTAGGATATATAGAAAGCTGTTCTTATCAATTATACTTAAATGAAATCACTTTTACCACCCTTGTTGAAAAAATTCATTCAATCGAATAATGAACCTCAAAAAAACGTCCAAACACAGGTAAATGTTTAACTTTTAACTACGTTGCACGTAGCTTTCTATTTTCAATTTAAATTAGCACCAATATTATTTGTATAATTTAAATATTTGTTCTTTTATTAGTTTTTTCGTGCGTGGGACTTGAATGGTACTGTGGGGCTACTTTGGGAACGCTACCCCGTCTTCGTCATTATATTAACTATTAAGAGCTTGAGTAGAAAACTGGGTCAAAATTAGTTCCCAAAAGCGACCCCACAATTCGATTTTCCAGTCTCCTCACTTCCCTTTTCTGTTCTTCATTGCGACTCATCCACGAGCCAAGAAACCACGCCTGTACTACTGACAATCTTAAAGCGCATGGATCGAAGCAGTTTAGTGTATTTCTTTAGTTTTGCAACTCAGTTGCTTTGAAAAGGAAGTACAGTCAAACCCCGTAAAAACACTAAGGGGGGACACTAAGGGGGCCATAGAAAGTGTCTGTATTAACGTGGTGTCAGAGACAATGTTAGGGCTTTCTTTTCCAAGGGATGAAGCAGACTATCCGTAATAATGACGTGTCTGTATTAAGTGGCTGTCCGTAAAGCGGGGTTTTGACTGTAGTTCTGAATGGCGAGATCACTGCTTCCTGACATAAAAATATCTCCTGTGCCTTACAATTCAAACAAAAGCAGCCGGCTGAACAGTTTCCAAAAGTTTGTTTGTTCACCCCAGGGACGGATCCAGGATTTTTTTTAGGAGGGGGTGCACCAATAAACCACATAGTTTTTTTTTGGCAGAATACCAGTTGTATTAGAAAACCGCAGGTAATCTCGGGGGGGGGGGGGGTGCACACCCCCTGCACCCTCCCCCCTAGATCCGCCCCTGCACCCGTATTATTTAACAGTGACTTTACACTTTCAAAGCGACAGTTATTTTTATAGTTCACTCAATTTGGTGACCAGTTCGTAAGGGATGAATTTGGTTAACTTGTGTAACACAGCAACATTTCTACTTTCTTCCAAGTCCTATTCTACAGCTCGCTGCTATCGTTAGTATGAACGGCCCTTCTTGTCCTGGGTAAAATGTTGACGGAATCAAGTCATATGTTCCGGCGGGCACTTTGGTCAGCTGTTGTACGTAAAAGCCAGGCCTGAAACAGAACGAACGCAATGCGTTTGAGATATGAATGGAAATAAAATTACAAACCAGTTCTATGTCAAATAAGGACCTACATATATCAGATTTTACGAAAATTTGTAACAATGTTTGGAAATATCACTTTGGCCACACAATTTCTCTTCTCGTGCTTGAGATTAAATAGTTATAAATAATGCCGCGTTATCTTGAATGTCTTTGAACACGAATGGGTCTGATCCAAGACATTGGCCAAACCTATAAGAGGAATCAAAAGCGAAGGAAAAGCAACCCAACGGGAAATTTTGAGAAAAAGACCTAAAAACAACAACAAAGCGTGAATAAAGTTTTCTGAGACTATTTTAAGCATTTTGGGAGATTGCTGGAAAAAATTATCTGTTCGTCACTCCCAGCAAGACTGATGGAAGAGTTCCCAGCCAGCAACCTTACAACCTGCAACCTGACTTACTGGGAAGTTTCGTAGGGCCCAATTCAGATCTTGAGTGGTAAGCAACCCACACAAGTAACCCGTAGCAGCTATTCTAGACTTCAAATCCCCTCTGACACCCTGAATTATCTTTTTCCCAGCAACACTTTCCTTCCAAGGACTATTATTTCTTCCACATCTCCCAGCCAGCAAAAATTTGCATGAAGAACAGATATTTTGAGGAACAGATCCATTGGGTGCCCCTGGAAAAGGAGGAAAAATCGAACAAGAAGGGATGTGAACGGCGCGTGTTTTTTCTCGCTTTCCCCTCCCATCGGGGGTAGCCTGAGCGAGGCGTCAGAGCACTGTACTCGCAATCCGATGGACCCGGGTTCAAGCCTTGCCCTGACAATTACCGTACAGTTTCTATAAGCAACCGACGTCAGGGAAAGGAGAATCTTTTATTCAATGATTTAGACCGGGACTCTGGTAACTGGCCGCTATATAGATAGGGATAGCCACGAGTTCAACTCGTCAGTAAACATCGAGCGGGCTCTCTTCTGCCGGTAAGGTCAGTTCTTGACCTTCTACTGTTATCTCACGAAGTGGCCCAGTAGTTTCATAATGGCTTTACTGAGACACCAGTAACCGTGACTTTTTAATGAGGGTATCGTACTGTAATCACATCTCATTGGGTAACTGTGACGGTCAGTATTAAATTTACCTGTACGTATCAGAGTACGCCTCGTACACAGGCTTTCCATCAGACGCGCGGTCAACAGAACGAATAATGACGCCCACAGAAAATTGTCTAAAAGAGAATAAAATATTCTACTATCAATCCTGGCAGAGTACAAGACAACGTTCAGTCATGAGGAGGCGAATGCAAGTGACATACAAACAGTTCGTGTGGGTTCATCATGTCAGTAAAACGATAAAAAGTTCGACAGAGGGAAGGGCCGTCACGAAGATCTCAACTAAAACGAGCTGTTTAATTAGCTAACAAAACAATACTGACATGAAAACCCCAAACAATGCCTCTAGCCCTAAAAGCAACAGTCTTGCTAAAACGCGCCATTCAAAATTCGCCCTCTTTTGATGAAACGCGGTGTCTTGGCAATCAAAACTTACTTGGGACCACGTAGTTTCAGTAGAACTTCAGCTGTTTCTGCGTTAGAAGATGTCTGCAGCTGTAGACGATACACTGGGTTATTGGAATGTGATGAATAATTAGGACATCCGCCGGCCAAGGTGCCTTTCCATTCGCCTGTTACCTACAATACAAACAAATAAGAGACCTGGTAAGCAAGATAACCATACTTAGTTTAAATAACCACTTTTCGTTAAACAATGTTCAAGATCCATTAAAAAAAGAAATACAAAGGATTTAAAGTTCAGTGAATGTAATTTGATGTAATACTGATACGGCCAAGTTCAACTGACTTTACAACCACCTTGAAGACTCGTTTCACTGGAAAACCCTACTGTTGCAACATTGGTCAGTGGAGGCGCGTTTGGCATCACAATTTCGCTATACACACAGCCACGAGTCAACCCAGTTAGACAATACACTAACCTGCTTTTCAACTGTGTATGGAATAGGAACTGGGGACAAACGAAATTCAGTTGACGAAAAGACCTGCAGTTTAACAAAAAATCCACTTAAATTTAACAGAACCCACTACAAAAATCACCATGTATTATACAGCTTATCTAAGTGATGGGGAAGTGCCATAGTATGACATACGGGAAACGCTTTGTCGGCCTGGAACCATGGACTAATAAACACTGTTATATTCCTAGACTTTCACTCAACTAAACAGGGACTGCCATTGGCTGACTCTTGGTCACATGGCCTTGACTAAAATTAAGTGTATCCCGATCGTGAGGCATTTGAGCAACTGTACCCCGCCCGGGATACATTACAGCTCGTGATCAAAGCATGGTGGAAAGTGGCGTGACAGAAGGCGGGAAAAACACTGCCAGATTTCCCAAAGGAATGGGGGAGGGGGAGGGGTAATGTTTGAATATGTAATTTTTCTTCATTTTGACTTAAGAGGTATAAATTTTTTCAAATTTGAGACACTACACTTAGGACTAAGAGTACAGATAGATAGATAGAAGGAAACGTTGAAACAGTTTTTGATATGCAGGTACTTGCCTTGAGGGTGTAGTGAATGGTGTTTGTTTTCTCGTACTGAGAGACAACAAGCGTGAATCGCTTTGTTCCTTTAGGTGCGTTGAGTTTGGCCAGATAGAACGGACTGTTTATTTTTGTGCCTTCCAAGAACGGGTTATCTAGAGCAAGGCAGGTACAAAGAAAGTTAGGTCTGCGTGCCTTAAAATTTATCATTTCAAAAGCTTGCAGTGGACTTCGCGCTCGACCTGTTTCTCGTTTGAAAATTGGTTAAAAAACGTCTGCTGACTAGGATCGATTAAGAAACAGCAACATCAAAAACAAACAAACAAAAAAAACACGCTCGAAAGTGCTTTCTATTAGACGACACCCAAGTTTAGAAGAAGGGGAACTGAAATCTAAAAGCTGGTGGAGTAAAAAGCTGACATAAATCTGAGTAATGAACGCAGTTACCTGGGTAAAATATTCTTCCGCCATCTGATTTGTACACGTGAACTGTTATAAACTCCTTATTCTCTGCAAAGTCATCCTATCAGAAGGTTTTCGAGAGTCAGAGGAGCATATCACTTTTTTCACAATTGATTTAACAAACTACCAACCCCCGGGTAAACGATCGAAAAGCGTTACAAAAAATAACAATACATCGTATACCACGACATTGCATGTACCTTTTGTGTTATGTGTCGAGTGAGAAGAATCCAAACAACAGTGTCTTGGTCAGCGGACAACAACTCCAACTTGTACTGAGGATTGTCACCTGTTAATCATGTGCACCATTAGTATGCGTATTATTATGCATTTTTCAGACTGGTTTTCACCAGTAACAAAGGAGATGGAGTTGGAGTCAGAGTCGTAAGAGCGCTTACCATTAAGTAAAAATTAACCATATGGAGTGGTAAGCGGAATCATGAGCTCGGCGGAGAAGGAGTCGCAAAAAACGCAACGTATCGACAGTGCGCATGTCTTGCGGTTTTTGCGCTCTGTCCAACGTATCAATATTCTTTCGATTCCGCAGTTATAAGTCCGTCGTTTACGACCTTTTTATAGCGAAAAGCAGATTGTTCAAGCGGTACGCAGAGGCACAAGAATGAAGAAATCACAATTCTCGTCCCCACGAGAAGTGTTTGGTTTAGTTCTACCACTTCTGCTCCTGTAACTTAGCGGAATCTGTTTTCACTGGATCATAACGGAATCATAGCGGAACCTGTTTCCACGGTCCTAATAACGACTCCGACTACGAATTCTTTCCTAGTAAAAACCAGCCTAATTAAAATCAAATTACTACTGGAAAGTCGCATGCCACAGCACCTTCATAAACGCAATGCCTGGCTGCTAACTGAAATAAAGAAATTCAGCAGTGAATTTGTGCGTTTTGTTTGTCGGCATTAGTTTACCAAAACAAAAATAAAGATGTTTTAAAATGCACTGACCAACGTTGTAGACATCCTTCTTGGGTCCCTCAGCAGCCGTCCACGTCCTGTAGGAAGACAGCAGTGCAATTTAAGTTTTGAAAGACAACAAATTTACCCATTCCTATATACAATACTTCTGAAACGCTTCCCTTCTTTTTCATCGCGACTCCATCTTCAAAACTTCTGGTTCTAACGACGCCGTGTTAACATTGTGCTAACGGTAATGAAAATCACAAATTACTAAAGCAATGAAAGGCAAGGTGACTGAATCCAATCACCTCATTCTCAAACCCTAAACAAACGACTGAAACAAGCTACTGAGTTTCCATTTTATCGTCCCAAACGCTTTTTGCATTTGCTCACGGGTTTGAATGTAAAAGAAAGGAAGGAATGTTAAAAATCAGTTTCGAATTCGCCATTCAAAGCATATCTTAAGTTCTGTCAAAAATAAGCCGCGAAAAGAAGCTGTACTTACGAGTGAAGAGAGAAGCGGTATTTGAAGAGTTTGGGATTCCAGTTCATGTAAATTACATCAAAAAATTGCATAAGGCTCTCCCAATTGATCCAGAAAACACCTAGAGACAGATTAAATGTAATTTGAAGAATGGATGACGTTTCACTCTGGTCAAGAAAATTTTCCAATCTCTATCATAGTCTTCCTCACCATCACCATCATCTTTGTTATCTTTTTATTCACCACCAATGAAATACCAGGTGAGCCTTCGAGCGAAAAGATGATATCTTCACACGTGAAAATAACTTGTCATCATCATTATCACCATCATCATCATCATCATCATCAACGACAAAACAACATTCCAACAAGTAATTCACACCAAAATCAAGAAATAACTGAGATAATAATCAAGCTTTAATGCAATTGGAGCAAACTAATATCGACTTATCATTTGAAAGATGATCACATAGGCAATTCAAGTCAATAAGCAACACTAAAAGTATTTTACCATTGTCAATCTGCAAAGCACTCTTCCTGTCATAGTTTAGAGCTCGCTGAAGTTCTGGTGTCCAGCTGGTAGAATCTAATTCAGAAAATTTTCCCTGTAAACAGACAACCTGAGTTAACCGCAATGACTGCTTCTAACTTACCTTTACTGATGCCATGAGATTCAATTGCCTCCTTCATGAGACTATTTTATTAAACTAACCCAAGCCTAAATTATACCAGACTGAGTGACTCCATCCTTGAACTTTGGAAACTGATTATAAATTATGTGACAGTTGTTTCAGTAACAAAGAATATGATGTAACGGTTGGGTAGCCTGTTTTTGTTTTCCCACCCTTCGAGGCCACATGACCTGGTCTTTCCTTCTTCTTGTCATGTTGTAGTTTTAGGCGTTCACTCGAAGTGACGACCAAAAATCTAAATGGAGCGACTGCATTGTTGGGACGACTGTAAAGTTGAAACAGTGTTTGTATACTGGCACGCACAAATCTTGTAACCGTCTATCGCAACGAAACTAAAGGTGTGTACAGAGTGAATAATTCGTGGCTGCTAATCTAATTATTGCCAGTACTACGGTTCATACTTTCCATCTCAAATGACTCCAGGGATTTTTTAATTGAAGCAGACGATGCCCCTATGAGAAAGCAAATACATAATCACACTCAGTAAAATCACAGCATATAAATTTAACAAGTAAAATACATTTAACTGCAGCTATACCTATTCGGAAGATATAAAAAAGGTGGTCGTCGATAAGTAATTCCAAGTAGTCGATAAGTAATTCCAAGTTTAAAGGCGATGTGTCGTCACAGCTGTTTAGTTCATTGTGTTTATAATGCCAATTATGCATCCTTACTGACTATCGAACTTGAGAAATCAGCTTCATGTCAAGCAATTATGTCTTCCAAGCATTATATCAAACGTTACAAAAAAAAAAAATGTTGAAAAACTGTTAGGCTAACAAGTTTCAAAAATCGCAATTCCAATTCGTTTTTTAAATCTTCTTCCAGTTTGTCCATCCGTGCCACCTTTTTTATTTGCTGTGTTGTTTATACCTTCTTATTTTAACATTTTGAGCGGTTGTTTTTATGTTTCCCTCAGTTTGGTGGTAGTTACCACTCTTTAAATTTTGATAAATTCCGTGACACAGCCTCATTATTAATTAACAATTATTCCATGAGTGCGCATTGGATATGAGATGGGTGAAAGCCAACGAGGCGCGTAGCGCGTAGTGGAATAATTGTTTTATTAAAAACGCCCACAAAATATCGAGAATTCTTCCCGACTATATTTGTGGAAACAACCGATTTTCAGCTTGTTTTTAATTTTGAGCCGATGTGTGCAGTTACCACATGTGGAGAGCATGGTATAATGGCTCATATACCATGATGGCTAAGCCAATCAGAGTTCTAGAATTGCATTATCCAATGATTCAGTTTTTAATAATGAGTATTATTATATGAATAGCTCCTTGAGCTGGAATGATGTAGTGAATCCTGTGTTTTGATTGGCTACCAGAGCGAAGAGAATGATCCTGCCCTCTCGGACGTGTCTGGTTACGATGGCTATTGATACTGATATGGGATATTGACCTCGTCACTTTTTTTTTTTTTTTTTTTTCACGTGTAAAATAGACCGAAACGAACGCAAAAAAAGAAACTTGCCCAATAACCATATTCATCTCACACTTCCGCAATACCCATATATACCGGGAACATCTCAGTTACGTAGCGAAACTGGCGGTTTTGTTGGGGAGGGGCAATGGGAGGGATCGCGCCCGCCAGACCACACCGTCAGCTGAGCAGGCTAATCGGGATTCAATACCTGTCCGCCAGTGAGTTAGACAATGTGCTGGGCAAATCAGTTCAACTTCACAAAACCCTTTTACGAATCACGACTTACCTGGATTTTTCGCATATCCAGCAAGGCATAGGCGTGAGTAGATACCAGCCCTGCTCGGTCAGCATCGCTGTCGCTTAAGGGCCCCGTTGCGACCGTGATAAGACAATCACCTGTGGTCAAGTAAAAAAACTGATTAGCTTCATGATCATGTGTTTGCCGATTGCGTAAATGGAAGCAGGTCGCGATATATCATGAGGTAAGAACATATATTACTCAAAGAGGAAAATATTCGGGTCTATTTTGCTGTTTTTGATACCCTAATGGGAAAGTTCTTAGTGGTTTACGCCCTACTTCTTGAACAAACAAAAAAATGATAACACAACCCACCAAAACTGTTGCAACTTGAAATAGCCAACACATACTCAAATAGTACTCTTTAAATTCGCGCGATAGCTTAATTGCTGTCAAACAAAATCTCTGGTCAAGCTGTCCTTTATTTTCACATCACGTTTGGAAAGCAAGCCTCGCACTTTTTCCATTTTTTCGTCTCTTCAGTCTCGCCCCGATATTGCTCTGATACGGGGATGAGAAACTGAATCTTAATCAATATAAGTGTTTCAGAGTTTATCACATGGCCCTCACCTTTCCTCAGTCCGTTCAGGAGCCGATCAAAATGCATACTCTCATTAAATTTGGGATCGTTCCTTTTGATGGACATGCGCTCTGGAATCCAGCCCGTCAGAGCATGAAGGTCAATACTCTAAAATCAAACAACACACACACACAACTGACTTAGGCCTAGGGCAAACGTCGAACTCTTCACGCCTTTAACCAAATTTCGACTTTAATAAAATTGAGATCGTCTGTTGGGTCAGACATCGAGCTTAAAACGCGTCGAACCAATCAACTGAATCAGACCAATTAAAAAGCAATTTAAGCTCAATTTTAATAAATTGTCTCCCGGACGAGGCTAAATATGCATTACCATACAAATGTTTAAAATCTGTTAGTTTATTTCGTCGCATGCGAAGATCGACGTTTGCCCCGGAGTCGATCTTATAGACGGATAGAACGTGTCGGACGATCCAAACTCATTCAGACGAACTTAACTGAGCCAGACGTCGAACGTTTCATAAACTTAACTCACCAAGTTTGGTTCCTCTCATGAAAAGTTCGACGTTTGGCATAGGCCTCAGGCGCTAAATATTACCACAAAGATTATTCAACGAGTAGTTGTAAAATATTCCTCCTTCCAAGAAAAAGTAGCAGTTGTAAAATGCGTCAACAGACCCCAGTTGTTTTAAAGATGATTAACGACTATCCAACAGAAAAATCATTACTTACTAGCCTGCGTAGCAGGCGTCGAAACGGGTAGGGGATAGGAAGGAAGGGAAAAAGGGAGAGGGATTGGGGAGAGGGGGCCCTGCTTTCGCGCTTTTCTCCCTCCCCTTTTTGTACCTGCCACGCAGGCTATTACTTACAGGACAATGGAGACGATTTCCCTATTAGTTATTTATTGGATAGTGGTTTATCCGCTAAATAGCGCTACCCAACTTTTTAACAACTGGGGCTAGATGGTTTTACGTTCCAACGGCTCCTACAACAAAGGAATCAAATCCTCTTGGCCTATAAAATCCGTCTTAGATCCCGCTTGCTTGGAGGAAGGGTAACTCTTCCCTGAAGAGTTAACGCCGCCCCTAACCCAGTGTGTTACAAGTTTAATTTACACGAGTAGTTGAGTTACCCTGGGGGCGGGGGCGGGGGGGGGAGGAGTTTCCTTGACTGTTTGCGTTGGTAGCCCTTCTAGCAGGGTCGACTTTTTCTCATCTCCTGGGAGAGGGTCAACTCTGGTGAGATCATTTAACAGATAAATTTTCGCTAAAATATAAAAATAGGCAAAATCCCACACTACTGAAACGCTGTTGTAAAAGCCATATAAATTGCGTTCACGACCAAAATCCCTCGTTTGTCAGCTAATTTGGTTGTTTACAGGCTTGGCGTGACAAGCTCGATTAACAATCATCAAAAGGTAGGCCTAGGGTTGTTTTTAGGAACATTAGGCAATTTTCACTGTCATATCAGTTAGATGGTTAAAAACAATAACTTACAGAATTGGAACCAGGAAAGTCGTAGCCTCCCATCACCTGCAAAAAAAGTGTCTGAGTGTCTAAGAGAGCACATACGCCTGGCGGCCTCGGCAGATAACACCCTCCTCGATCTCCATAATTCATTAATTGCTAATTATTAACAAAATAAAGTAGACAGCCATGACACAACCCCTTTAATCCTTTTTTTTCGGTTGTGGATATTGGACCTTTTACTAATTCTCCAGACTACTCTCTATACATTTTCCTTAAGAATTACTCGGCAGAAATTGATAAAAGATCAAACATTTCCTTTGGTGATGACTTTATCCATTCTCATAATCTTTCCTCTTAATGATGTATTGATTGTGTTGAGAGAAAATTGATGTTGATCAAGGGTTAAGCTTCCTAACGTGAGCAAGAGACGTACCTTTAAATAAGCTTTTTCAATTAAACTGACCCACATCTCATTGCGATTGTTTGAGTAAGAGCATAACAGTTCGCCATCTCTTCCTACTGGTAAAGTATCATCGACAACCACCTGTCATGAATAAAACAGAAATAAATTCATGTTATAATCAATCAGTAGACAGCGAGCAAGACACGACTCAGCAGTTGGCGCATTAACATAGGGAAAGAAATCCAGGTTTAACAGCTTGCTTCCAGGTTTGCTAATCCATGTGATTTATACACAGGAAAAATAGATAACATTTTTGGCGATGGGTGTAGATATACATGTATTCTCCTTTTTACTGAATACCATTTTTTTTTTTTTCGTTTTAAATGTTTCGCACTGGATCAAATTTTTTTGACAAATTGCAACAAGACTCAGAACTTTTTAACTTTTAAAATTCAAAAATGCTGTATATCACTAAGATCATACTGGCATCGCGGATGTACTGTCAGTCAAGTTACAATGCCAGACTTTACGATTTCGTTCTCAGACTACAAACATGAAAAGTTTAAAACAGGCCTCCTTGATTGATCATAATATAATGTCCGAGTAAAGTCAAAGATTTAAGTTTACTTTGTGGTTCTAAATATTCCGTTTTTCATCCCCTCCTTTCGCAGCGCAGGGATAAGCAAGATTATCTGTTCGGGTTTGTTGAGGGAGTTGTGAGACCGGTTGACCGGGGCTTTATGTTAACAACAGTCATAGTCATGTACCTTTCTTGCAACCCCATTAATACGCAGTTTGATCATGTATTTGCCTGATGGATTAATGACGGGCTTTCCGGCACGATTCTGTGGGTAAATTATACTGAAAGAGAGAAAAGAAAAAAGCTAACTTATCCAAACAGGTGAATGAAATATAACGTTCCAAGGAAACCAAGGATTGTCAAAGCTTCATCTATAAAATAATTTTTATGTTTCTGGTTATGCATGTATAAAGATCTAATTAATCAGATTGCAGAACAACTGTTAAGAGTGCTTGAAAGAAGGACTAGAGCGTAAAATGGAAGTGTCACGTTGATGTGCTTTAGCAAAAACAACAGCGAGGGCAGCAAAAACGTCACTATTAAGATGAATTCGCTTTTATTCAAACTTTATCCGCGTTTATTCGAACACACTTCAAAATGGAAAATGTAATGTGAATTTAATTGGAGTTGAATTCTTGAGGACCGCACCCAAGTTTGGAAATAGAAAAAGAAATTCGTTGTGTTGTGTTTACGTCCTCCAAACAATGTCGCATAAATAAATTTGATCAAATTTCACGTCTTTGTCGTGCAGGGTGGGGGGGGGGGGGGGGGGGGTGGGGGAAGGACAGCAAAGAAATATACCAAACGCGTGCTGCACGTACCAAATTTGTCGTTTGGCTTATTAAACCTATAGCTTTTTGACGTTCTCGTTGTCTTCGTAATCGTCGTTGCTATAGCTCCCCGGATTTATCGATAAATTATGTGTACGGTTGTGAATCCGAATACGTTCAAAGTATAAACGCCTGCGAATCGGAATACCCAAAATGTAATAAATCCGGAAAAGTCTCCTCTGATGTAGCCTTAGGATTGTCAACGCATCTATACTCGGGACACACCCATGAGATGTCAGATGTTACCCTAAAATGAAGGTGAAAGTCCTTTTGCGTCAAATTGCACGCAGTGGTAGAAAGAATAAAAATGTACGAATGCTTGGCTAATACCAAACCCATACTTTCCAAGAGCAAAGGTGAGCACTTTTCTGATAGTTAAGAAGCACATTTTTTGTACAAAATTAAGACAATATAATTTTATACCCCAAGTTTTTCGTTTGCAACAACGATTATGTTGATACCTGGTTATTAGACTCCTTTTAAAGTTTCGTTCATATGCAGCACTGATGGCCAGTGAAGCAAGAAATGAACAATCTGAAACGATCGTCTGCAACAGAAATATTAAAACAAAATGAAAGAAGTGTGGTAACAAAATATTTTTACAATGTACAGTGGGATAATAGCAATAGCGAAACAAACAAAATAGTACGTGTTTTGCTTTAATCTACATGTACATGCTATATATGTACACTTAACAAGTTATAGAACGTTACCGGTATACATGTGCCAATAATTATGTTCTAGAATTCTCAGATAGTGATGATCACAATGTCATTGCAGTCCATTAAAACATCTATACATGTAAGAGTTGTTTGTGGAAATTAGCTGTTTTGGACAGATTAAACCCTTAACATAATTGTTTTTCTGCGTCCTCATCTGATACATTGTACTGGTCTTACATTTTAAAATTTAGCTTGCTTTACTTAGCAATTAATTAATCAAAAACTATTTTAATTCAGTCACCTGCTTTATACTAAAACTGGAGATAGCATAGATCATTTCTGGGTTCTCACACAGCTCACTTGGCCTGCCATACAGTAAAAACATTATTGTTAAATATGGTTAAAGATTGGTAGTGTATATAAGCGACATAGAAGACGCTAAATGTTCTAAAAATTGCGTTCCATCATTGGTAAGCAAATTAGAAAGCTCCGCAATGATAGAAAGAGTAAAAAACAAAGGATCAAAGCAGACAGACCAAAATTATTCATTATGTTTGAATGCAGGGAGAAGTGTCTGTACGCATAGCAAATAGCATGGGGGGAACTACATGCAGGTTTAGGGTCAGGGGGTAAGTCAAAGCATGTCACCTGGTACCCTTAAGGTGTTGTTTTCAATATCTCAGAACAAACATCCTAAGTTTACAGTCCTTGGGCTTTGTCCTTTCAAATTATTTTAAAATGCTGCAACAAGAAATAGTTTTAAACTGAAATAGCAGCTTACCTTAACCACTTAGCAAAGCGTGCCCTTTGCTTTTGTGAAAGTGCAAGTTGCCCATCTTTGTCACTAATAAACATCAAAACACATAAACATTTAGGAAATCAGCTGAGAACAAAGTTCCCTTACACTACTGACAAACAAAAAAAGTATGGAAAAAAGGGGTATTTAATAATCTATTTCCAGAATTCTTACCTGTAATAATCTGGATAAGCAAATCTTTCTTTGAGGTCAATGTCCAGCCATGGAGGAAATAATTTGCCATTGATATAAGATGTTTTCCTGAAAAAGTTAAACTGCAAATTTAAACAGTACATTTATGGTGAAATTGTGTATGTACAGTTGTAATCATGTAGGTTGATTTTCACTTTGTAGGTAAACAACTTACGTGTAACTTTAACTTTTGTTATAAGTAATAATATTAAAATGTCATTTATTTAATTATGGAAGAATGAAATAACGAATATGAATTTTAATTATTGGAACTGTGGGATGAAGAAATAAAATGTAAAGAGAAGGTCAGCACAGTTTATGATGCACTTTGACAGAAAGTTGCAAAGAGAAAGCCTGAAAAATTCATATTTGCCTGGATTCTAACCCTGACCTCTGTGATACTGGTGCAGTGCTCTAACCAATTGATTACCAGCTTCCAGTTACAATGTAGCTTGCTAAACTCATCCAGGTCGGAATCCAAGTCTGGATGTTTTCAGGCTTTCGTTTCGCAACTGCCTGCAGTGTCTAAGTTGCATTTTTTAGTGTGATGATCTTCTTTACATTGTGTGGTTCCAGAAATATCCATACTCCCCCCACAGAAGGGATAGGAAATTCCTAGGGGTGGGGGGTTCTCAAAGGCCCAAAATTTAAGTAAACGTATGAAGCTTGACTGGAATTTCCAGAGGGGTGGGGGTGGGGGGGTCTAAAGAAAAATCCCTTCCATGGGGGAGGTATGGATAATTTTTGGAACTGGTGCACACATTATAATGTAAAAAAAAAATGTTTTTGTTTCACAAGTTGAAAATGCAATTATTCATTGCTTCATTGGCAATTCATATATCACTCAATTTAAACATTCGTACTTTAAAACCTCCAGTTCCTTAGCAGTGAGGTGAGGTCGTTTCTCCCCTGTGCTACTCCCAGGTGTTGATTCACCATTAGAACTGAGGGAGAGGCCTTGAACACTTTGAATAACTGAAGATGATCCTGGTGTTGCTGAATTGCTTTGTCTGATGTTTAAGATTCCCTTTATTGCTTCTGCTCTGAGATTCAAAAACAATAATACAAATTGTTATTTTTTACAGGAATACAAGTTGAAAAGATTGGCCTGAAAAATGAACTCAAAATAGTGATGAAGAGGGGTAAAAAAATGTGATGACCATAAAATCAAGTAGTAACACAGAAAATTGCTTTGATCTATTTGGTAATTTTGTTCTAAAGCAGGATGCAAAGAAACACTGTTTTACAGCCTGCCATTCGGGCAAGCTGTAGCTAGCATGTATCAGCCCACAAGTCATTTCAATTAGCCCCCAAACCCTTTTTGATTAGCAGGATTGATCACAATCCTTCTGTAATTTGAATTTCCCAAGAAAACAGCACTTGCCCATCAAGCAAGTTAAGAACAAAAATCACTAGCCTGATAGCAAAATCCACTAGCCCCGGGCTAACAGACATGACTTTCTTTGCATGCTGCTATTGACCCAAATAAACCACATGTCACCATGATATAGCTGATTTCACATCTAATTATCTGCCCAGTTAGGTTTCAGTTAAAGAGGAATTGATGCTAAAAATCACAACATTTAAACAACCACAAGTCACCATGTTACAAGAGTTATTAGTACATAAAAATAAGGGAAGCAGACAAAAAAGTCTTTTTTAATCCTTGAACAATCAAAGTTGCTCTCTAGTATTCATTATAATGGTGTTTCTTCCTATTCAAGAAAGAAACACCCACACTAGAGTACAAATTAAAAACAGACTATTGATTTTGTTGTATGAATGTTTAATTCCAGTTTAATCTTTGCAAAATCAAGAATTAAAAAATAATAACATCATGTAAAAACAGACTGTACAGCTTATCACAGTCTTTGACTTCATAATCCATAACTGAACAGATCCAAGAATGGAATTCCTATTTATCCCCTTATGACTACAGTGTATAATACATCATACACTGTCAAATACAAGATGTATGTTTGCTTTATTATTTTTTCTACTTCTACCTGGACTGTATGACCTACCTCTCTATTGCCTGTTTAGCAAGAAGCTGAAGCTTTTTCTTCAATTTATCATCATCAGGGAGACCACTGCTCTGCAAAGTTTAAATCACAAGTTAGAGAGCGTTCAACAATACGAACAGTACATGGTTCTCTGAATATGATAGGTTCTATGATCAGATGCCTGTTAACACCTCAACAGCCTAGGACACATAGTACAAATCCATCATGTGCAAGTACTACACTGTACATGGATGCCTTAGAACATAACTACGACCCAGAGAACCCTCGATCATAGAAAACCGTCTGTCCGTCATGTAACGTTTCACATAACGTGTCTGTCCGTCTCTGTTATTTTTTGTTAATAATTTGTCACACGAAGTTTTACTGTTTCGTACATATATCTCTTAAGCTCTGGAACCAACGTAATTGGCTCAACGCTGTTGTGGCACCCCTGCCTATTAAGCATTTATTATTCATTGTTCAGTAATAGGCCAAGCTAATACAATAAATAAATAAAATAATAATAAGCACTCTGTTTAAGTGAGGCATTATGATTTTCCAGAGAGCATCTATATCCCTCCTACAGATATATTTAGGATTTTACAGTGTACCTCATCCTCATCCCCATCCCCCGGCCCCTCCCCCACCTCCTTGGCCTCATCTAATTTGACTGCAACTCACTGTTCCAATGCAGAGTTCAGCAGCATCAGTATACAGAGGCAATGCATCATTTGGTCTCCCTCTCTCATCTTCATGTAGTGCTTGCTTCAGGAGAAATTCTGCTCTTTCCACACCTTTCTGTAGTTATAAAAATAAAAATTGCAATTTAAAAATTGGAAATGACCTATTCTAGAACAATAAATTGACCTACAGATTAAATATAATTATTATAATAACTATTTTTAGGGAAAAACATCAATAGCTTGCCTGTTGGGAAGATTTGAACGTAGGTACACCTGATGAATCTGCAAATAAAATTTGCTGTTACTACCAATATATTTGATTCAAACTGCAAAAATCCAGAATTTTTAGGCTTACCACAGGCAGCCCAAGTGCACTATTTGTGGGTTCGGGCTTCAGAGGTCATTTGGTGGGAATATACTAGAATTATTAGTGTATTATCTGATGCCAAATAAATGCAAAAAGTCTTAAAGATATGAAGTCTTCTTGTTTGTCTATCGGTACTAGTAGCCTTTAAGATAACGAAAATCGATATTTCTTGCATTATTACATGCGATTCGGGCCCTTATTGATCGAATTTTATCACATGTATTCGAATCTACAACGCTAAGGGAAAAAAAATCATGATCACGCGAAATATTGATTCAAAAAGCTCCCTTACCTTTCGTTCATAGCCACTCCGTGTCCTACGGCTGGTTTAAACGCCGTTTAGTCGACTTTCTTTCCATCGAGTACTGAACACTATAAAAGAAGGGAAGGCTGGAGACCTTCCAATTGACCCTCGCCGCTCGAAGGCCAATAAATTCCAAACAAAGCGACCGATCTCCCTTAAATTGCCACCAGCCAGACCGAAGAGTGTACACCTACCCGTTCGACGAGCGCCAGGTTCTAAATTCGGCTGCATGAGCTCGAGGATCGTTGCATTTCGCATCGATTCTGGCCAGCTTCGCTTCGCCATGATGCGCAATCTTAACTGTTATCCTACGAGATTCAAATCTTGGAGCTTAGCGACGGCGTCAGATGGACAAAACGTCACTCTTGCGGGGGGAGGGTCGTCACTTTTGCCCTATCGCAAACCGACACCGTCCGGGGAGCCGGTGCGTTTAATTCGGCCGGAAACAGCTCACGTGTGTATGACACATGAAACCCAAAAACGTCCCAGACTGTCTTATCTCCGATTTGAGATTAAATCTTGCCAATAATGGTTCCAAAATCAGTTCGTTGCAGTCCGTTGTTTGGGTCTGTTCTGTTCAAGTTCGATATTTCCTTTCGCATTTTAACTATAGTTCTTTTCAGAGCTACCCTAAAATATATTTTTCTTTTACACGTAGCTTGTTTGTTAGTAAAATCGTGTGTATTTCGGTTCCTGAGGTGATTGCGTGTATTTTGGTGCCTGTGTCTAGCGTTTGAAGAAAGTCTGTTGATAACGATGTTCGCAAAAGTAGCCAGACAAGAGGAGGATTTTCCTCCGAAGAAGAAAAGGAAATCTTTTGGCTATTCAGAAGAGTGGAAAATAATAAAGACAGTCTGGGACGTTTTTGGGTTTCATGTGTCATACACGCGTGAGCTGTTTCCGGCCGAATTAAACGCACCGGCCCCCCGGACGGTGTCGGTTTGCGATAGGGCAAAAGTGACGACCCTCCCCCCGCGAGAGTGACATTTTGTCCATCTGACGCCGTCGCTAAGCTCCAAGATTTGAATCTCGTAGGATAACAGTTAAGATTGCGCATCATGGCGAAGCGAAGCTGGCCAGAATCGATGCAAAATGCAACGATCCTCGAGCTCATGCAGCCGAATTTAGAACCTGGCGCTCGTCGAACGGGTAGGTGTACACTCTTCGGTCTGGCTGGTGGCAATTTTAGGGAGATCGGTCGCTTTGTTTGGAATTTATTGGCCTTCGAGCGGCGAGGGTCAATTGGAAGGTCTCCAGCCTTCCCTTCTTTTATAGTGTTCAGTACTCGATGGAAAGAAAGTCGACTAAACGGCGTTTAAACCAGCCGTAGGACACAGAGTGGCTATGAACAAAAGGTAAGGGAGCTTTTTGAATCAATATTTCGCGTGATCATGATTTTTTTTCCCTTAGCGTTGTAGATTCGAATACATGTGATAAAATTCGATCAATAAGGGCCCGAATCGCATGTAATAATGCAAGAAATATCGATTTTCGTTATCTTAAAGGCTACTAGTACCGATAGACAAACAAGAAGACTTCATATCTTTAAGACTTTTTGCATTTATTTGGCATCAGATAATACACTAATAATTCTAGTATTTCCCACCAAATGCCTCTGAAGCCCGAACCCACAAATAGTGCGCTTGGGCTGCCTGTGGGCTTACATGTAAAGACCACATGATGGATATAGTATTACAACTAGCGTTTTCTTAGATCTCTGCTGTTGCTGAGTACATTTACCAGACTGGCTGTTAGGGACCTTAACATATAGCCGAACACGTTTGCCATGTAGTCATAATAAAGGCAATGATAATTTCCAAGATGTGATAATGGAATAATCGTTCTACCCAGTAGCCTAGCCATGCATTGTCCAGGGTAAGAAGCCATCTACCACGTATTAACGGCTACAGGTACGGGTAATTTTCCCGTACCTGTAAACAGAAACAGTGTATCTTAAGGTCTCTAATATCCACTTTGCAAAGTGATTAAGCTAATTTATGAAGCCTGGTATTACTACTCCAATCAACAGGGACCTAGTGGAAGTGAAATTCATGGTGCACATCAGGGATTCTAAGCTATGCAGGCTTTTTTATTAGTCAAGCTGGCTTTTTGCTCAACTGCACTAATAAATTTACCCATGTTTTTGTTTTCCAGAGTAATTTAAGCTTGTGGTGAACTCTTTTTCAGGCAATAAATTTGGGAGAGTTGGTGTACATGCTACTCCAGGAAGCAAAAAGGCATAAAATGCACCAATCATAGTTGGTCATTGTGATATCAAAGGTAATGCATGATCACATGACCTCAACACCTGAGGAAGACTGTCAGTGAATGGTGCAGTACTTTCTTTTGGGGCTGTAAACACAAAGGCTTTTTAAAAATGCCCAAGATTGGTAATCTAAACACAGACATGTAATTTTAACTTAAAATCAAACTTGTATAAAACTTGTCCAGGGGCTCTCCTGGGAAAGCCCTACAGGGTTTGCTGAGAGTTCCTGCCCAAGTATATTTTAATTATAAGACTATGTAATTACTAGATGAAAAAAAGGGCAAATAAATTGATTGATTTATTTATTGATTGCCAGAAACACTTCCTAATAAATTGTGAACTTCAATTTTTTATGTTAAAAATCATACAACTGGACAGAAGATAGCGAGAGCTGATTTGATTTGAGAGTTTTACACTTGGTAACTATCAAATAACTGAGTTCCCTTGTAGCTCCTACAAAGGTAAGCGTAATTAACTTTCTGTTGATTAATACCTTGTTGTTGTTCCAATGAACGAAGTTCTTCCGCTCTCCTAATGTACTGCGAAGCCTTGTCCTTCACGTCCAAACTCGGATCATACGACAATGCTTTTAAAAGAGCTTCCGCAGCTTCAATGTAGAAAAATGCCGCGGCATCTCCGCTGCCGATCTTGTCTAAATCTACGGCTTGAATAGCTAATCTGTACCCATCTTCACAAAGTTCCTTGACATCCACCATTTTGTTTTGATGACAGGGCGCATGTACTTAAGGTATTTTTTGTTCCATGAAAACCGACCGCGGGCTCAAGCTGAGCCCTGTTGAGGTTTTTGGGGACACCTGAGGGATAACTAGACAAATAATTTAAGGGATAAGGGATGAGTGAAATGTTTTAGGGGTAATGTAATCTGGTTCTACTTCTGATCACCTGTGTTCGGTTATCGTTTGTTTACTTATCATCATCAATCAGTTTAGGCCATCACAGGCTCCTAGAGCTATATAAGCACAGGAGACTACTTTCGCAGGCACTTTCTCATACTGAGTAGCCCGGGGGATGACCTTTAACTACAAGCTTTTCTTTCTGAAGAAATGACATTAAAAACTGATCATGAGGTCACGAATAGCCGACTCCTCACGGTTCATCAGTTTAAAGTTGGTTATAGGAATATATGCCGTCATGAAAAAACGTTTTTACAATATTAGCAAAATGGACGAGACAATTTGAACGAAAACTGGTAAGGCTATCCTCTTTTTTTTTTCTCCGTTTAGCGTCGTCCGACCCACCCAAATTATTGGCATTTTCAAGAAAAAAAGTAACGAGGTAATTAAACCATTTTTCACTTGAAATAATTCTTTTAATCTAAATAATGAACATAGTAACAGCATAGAGAAAAATGGGAATATTTTTTACAATATATTACGCGTTTTGTTAATCCAAATATGTGAATGTTAACTTACGTCATCTTGGGTTACCAGCGCCTCCTATTTAGAGACCTGTTGTGATATTTTGGTAGGTTTCTCTTTTTCAATCCGACCGACCGATCCAATATCAGGAAATGCATTCGACGTTAAACGTAAAAAAAGGGGATGGCCAAAAAAATGAAAAAAAAAAAAAAAGATTTCATTTGCTTCGGCTCGCACCCAGATGAACTCAATAACTGTTCAGTAAAAACCGATAAACTCCTTTCTGTTTCAAGAACAGAACAGACCCATTTCCCACAACAGGTCCATTACTCAGCGAACAAAGTCAATGTATGTCGAGTAAATAGTCTCTGCCCCGCGGCCCAAAGTTAAATGGCTCTCGGTGAGGAGGGATTTCTCGCAACTTTTGCTGCTTTACTTTAAATTAAAGAAACGTTTCAGCGGTTCACCTAGCGGCAATTTTAGGCGCCATTTATAAGTTTGGCAATTTTGTCACAATTTTTGTAATCTTTATGCAGCGATTTCCATAGGCTTCTGTAATGAACGCACTTATCGTCCTGGATCTGTCTTTGTTACAATTGTTAGCTCTCGCGCAAAGAGTAGTCATGAAATCACCGCTGGTCTACACGCGCAAAAAATCGCCCCTGGAAACGGATCAATTTCGGGGGAGGAAGCGGAATCATTAAGACGCAAAAATAAAAATGCTCCATTTGATTTTCTCAAGAATGAAGGAAGGTGATTCAACAGACCCTGCAAAAAAGCAAAGCATGTCCAATCGGTGACTGATATTAAGCGAGGTTTTGATAGATTGTCCTCGAAAAAGTAGCATAATATGCCACTATCAGTTCTCGAAGTTTTCTGAAATAACGCCAAAAAGTATAATGTGTTTTTTTTCTTTGGAAAATATGCTGATAAAAGATTAGCAAAAAACTGCAGAAAATATTAAAAGAAGAAATAAAAGCACAAATAGCTCCGTTCGTTTTGCTACTAGTTTCCTTTCTCCAGTATGCTGTTAATGAGATACAATAGAATATTAATTTTCAAAAGTGTTTATAGTTACTCAAGTGTTAGTGTAATGTAATTGTTGTAAGATCAGTCAAAAAAACCTTAAAGCTAAACAACTGAAACTATTCTAGCATGTTCAAGAACCAGTTCCGCTAAGCAAGTCAAAAACGCAACGCTCATGGTGGCCCAATATCGGGCGTGCACGCAAAACAGTCAGGGGTCCCCTGAGCCTAACGGGGCGTCCTCCCGTTACAGGTTCCAAAGTTAAAAGTAAACATTTTCCGCCTAAAAAGATTCAGTGAGTCTTTGTGGCCTTTTAACTTTGCGCTCAGGTCTGGTTGTAATGGGAGTGTGTGAACTTTTGCGCGCTGCAATGCATGATTTCCTATAACAGAATCAATTCAGGTTCCTTGCGAAGGTGTGTTATTTTCTTCAAAACAATGTATAATAAAACAATTATTAGATTCGGTTTTTGTGATATCCTAAATAATCAAGGTCTCGGTTAGTGTTATGAGCCTCGGTCTTCTGCACGGCTGATAACACTTACGTCTACCTGAGTGATTATTCCGGATATCACAAAAACCTCATCTAATAATTGTTTATAGCTCTTAAGGAGTTAGGGACTATAAAAGCGGTGTGTAACGTATGCCAATGTGTGTTTTATTTTACAGACTGAGAAAAATGCCAGAAAAAGCTTTTAAGACTGAACAACTTTAATTTGAACACTAGCTGAATTCGCCAGTAACTCATTCAGTGTATGATCGTTTTTCTACAAAATATCTTTTTCTAAAAAAGCTGTCCTTTTACAAATATATAACAGTTAAAAAACTGCTTTCTTACGGTATGATTTTTTACACAACTTACACGTGTATACTTTGTCACGTATTTATTTAATATCAGTATAGGTGACGTCAACGTGAGAATCGCTGTGGGTTATGGTATTAGTTTGCGAACCATAAGGACAACTAGGATCAGGATATCAATTCAAATCTTCATACACGAAATCTGCTTGCGGATTTCACCTTCGATTTTTAAAATGGAAATGTCCGGATTTCAGTGAATCTCACTTTTAGTAAAAACAAACAACCAGTCCGTTTTAGCAAAGCTTAACTACTTTATTCTCCTTTTATATCCTTCATATTATATGGACCTTATCCCTCATCAGATAAAGTCTATCCCTTTTTCTTGTTGGACTTGCTTTGTTCTCTTTGTTGTCGAGCTTGTCCTTTCTGGTGCTTGTTCTTGGTGCTTTTTCGTGCATTTTTAGTGTGCTCTGAAATCAGACATAACCACAACATCGTCATGCATAGGTAAATCGGTCAGGTGAAACCAGGGACCCTACTATTTACTTATTTATATACATTTTTTTCAACGGCCCAATCATGACCCTATTGCCTCCCACCCCAATCTAGTAATTCCTTTTCTTGTGTCAACAAAAATCGAAAGTATAAATCAATTTAACAAAATCAACAAAAAACTGATTGATTTCGGTATAACCCAAAATTTAAAATGGTACCATGATGATGAAAGTTCTCACCGTGACACGATAGATTTGGTTAACAGATTTAAGAAGTACATCATTGTTATTGATTCAAAATATAAATATTTCTCCGTTTCTAAATTGGTTTAAATGCTTCGGCTAATTTTCCATAACCAGGTAGCGCTGATTTTCCTGTTACTCAACGATTAACGTCATTCGTCGAATTATGGAAAAAAGTATCGAACAATGGACATCAAGAAAAGACAATGTGACGTGGAGGCCGCTCAGCAGTTTTTGGCAGTGCGGGGCTCCAAAAAAGCCGAAGATTTTAGGCATGAGCAATGCGAAGGTTAACTACTACCTCAAAAGGATAGCACAAATATATATAAAAAAAACCACTCGCAGGATTTCAACTCCCTTTTAAAAGATATTTGCAAAGAAAACATCTGCTCATAACCTGTGTGCGTGGAGGTAAGAATGTCGTGAAATTGGAAATAACTGGACGATATAGTTTAATAGCCAATTTAGCCCCAATTTCCACATACAATGATGGCCATTCATTTTCTTAAAGAATCAGTTGAGAGAATTTGATAAAAGAGCAAAGCATCATTTTCTTAATTCTCCTAACTATATCAATACATCATCAATAGAAAAGGTTAAGAAAATGCATGGACAACGAATTCCTGGTGTAATTTCCTTCGTGTTCTTCTCTAGTTTTGAGGGGTTATTTAGATTAGGTACAATGCCCGGTGTGTGGGTTCTGAAAAGCTAAAATTGCGTGGCACGTTGTCCCCATTAGCCCTTTTTAAAAGTTGCATAAGTGACCAACATCAATTTTCTCCTAACTTTATCAATACATCATCAATAGGGGACCACGTGTCACGCAATTTTAGCATTTCAGAACCCACACACTGGGCATTGTACCTAATCTAAATAACCCCTCAAAACTAGAGAAGAACACGAAGGAAATTACACAAAGTCAAGAGGGAGCAAGCAAAACTGGAACGACTTAAAGGAATTATATTCGAGTACTCTTGAATCCCCTTAATTCCAACGAAACCTCTTTTAACGTTTATCTTAATTTGTTTGAGTTTGATTTACTTTGCTCAGGAGACACTTTTTTGTTGTTAACATATATTTTTTTGTTTTGCCTAATAGCTGAAGCTTTTAGAAACCGAGTTTGATTAACAACGTTGCTGCCCCAATAAAGGCACATCTCGATCACATGCTATGGGATCAAACTGTTATTTGTGAATCTTTTTAGACAATTGAACTTGGCCCCTTAAACTGTTATATATTTGCACATGGCTACAATAAAAGGCCAAAGATTTTTGCCGGGTGCAGCCGGTATACTCTTTGCATAAAATCAGATTGTTCGTAGGGCACTTCGCGCATTCAATAATCAAGCTGCAAATGAAAAACAAGGGGAAGTAATTTACCAAGAAGTGCAGTAGTAACATACCTTTTCGTCCTTTCTTTCTTGCGTTGCCTGCTTTTTTAGCTGCCGCCTTGGCTTTTTTCTTAAGGGCTTTTATTGCGCTCTTAGTAAGAGCCCTAACAATCGGCCCAATTGCCGAAGCCCCAGGAACGAACAAAGAGGACTGTACTGCAGTGGGGTCACCATCACGACGACCAGTGCTGAGCAAGTAGTCTCTCAAAGAGAGAAGATCTGCGGCTATGCTTAACACGATTAGCAGATACACCAATCTTGTAAGGAACGCCATCTTGGGTGATCAGCCGGCTAAAAGGTTCGGAAGCAAAAGAATATCAACAAGGACATAAGCTACGTATGGGCGTCTGCAGGTTTTGGTAATTTCTGACCATTACTTGGAAGCATTGTTTTCTCTCTAAAGGGGCTTTCTAGGAACAATCAAATAAATAAGAAATTTACAATACTTTACTTTTGACTTCACTTATTTGTCACGAATAACAATTCCTTAACTTGCTAGTTATTGCAATTATTGAACAGATCTAAGTAGTATTAACAAAATTGTCCAAAGACTTTTAAAAACTTGAATCGAATGGCTAATGGAGTTACTCGACAAGTTGGCCGTGAATGTGAAGCAGCGCTTTTGCAGCGCCGTTTATTTCCTGTTTTTGTAGCCTGCAGAACAGGCGCTATTTCTTCTGGTTTTTCTAGCGAACGAAGGCAAGCGCGATGCGAGCGAGAAGGGCGAGACAAGAACGACAGGGGAAGGCGCTGTTTTGTCTTATTTTTTGCGAAAAAGTAGAGCTGGTTCTGCAGGCTATGTTATTATTGTGGCTATTCTTGAATAGACTACTTAATGACAGGTTATCTAGCTGATATGCTCGCCGTAAATAATGCTAAGTTCTGTTTTTCGCATCCTCGGAGACCCAGGGGCAGTTAGTCGGGTCGATAAAATGTTCGTGGTGAAAGTTTACTGTAAGATCGAGACGAGCCCCTGGGCACTTACTCTTACCGAACCAGGGGCCCGTTTCTCGAAAGTCCCGGTAAGTTTTCGGGCCCGAAATCAAATATTCAAATCGAAATATAAAGAATAAGAGCGCGGGTCCTGGCTAGCAAACTACTCCATTGTGTTTCACTAACTGATAGTTTTATCATGCTAGATGCAAAACTATTGAAACCTCGATTTTTAATGTAAACGGAGACAGCTTACCGGGCCCGTTAATTATCGGGACTTTCGAGAAACGGGCCCCAGTTCCAGTAAGTTCCAGTAGCGTTTGAATTGCCTGCTTCTGATTGGCTAGAAAAAAGTTTTTCTGGCCAATCAGCGAAGAGAAGCTGCCGGGTGACTCTCGTGTTTTCTTACACGACGTAGTTGTCGTCATCGATCGCCATAGTTGCGTGTAGCGAGTTCAACGGGGAAAGTTTCTCGACGAAAGTTTCAGAACAAAATCTTAACAACCCGCAAAATTACAACCTTTAGCGCGGCTACAAGAAACAAACACTCTCCGATGAATTTTTAGGGCGGATCTTTCCAAGGTATCGTAAATTTTTATTGCTGATACGATACGCGATGCATGACTTTCACTTTCCACACCTTAATTTGCTCACATTGTCTAGTATACAACGCCAAGCTTACGTTTTAGATGCCCATGTTCGTTGCACGACTTCTGAAACTTTCTACAGCGTGAAAATTTCCGTTGCACGGGCCACGCAACTACGTCGATTGATCGTGGGAATTGCTGGCTTCCTGCAGTGCACGCACCTTCTTGCTTTCGCGCCAAACTCCCTTACCGTACGTATTTTAAATACAGCCGTTATGTTTAGTTCGAAATCTCGGTCCGGTTTAATATGTGCTGAATCCTGACTTGTTAATTGAGTGAGGTCGATTTTTGCAGGCTGTGTGGGTTTATTTTTACGGATATGTGAAGAAAAAAAATGAAGGTGAGTTTGTGAAAATGTTTGAAAGTGGTTGGAGTGAAAGTTTTGGAGGGCGATAAACGCGCAGTGTGTGACACGTGTAGGTACTGAGTTGAGAAATCGTGGAAGGGTGGGATGTCTATATAGATATTTTTGTAATCACTAAAACTTTACAAGAAGTGAACGCTCTTAAAGAAATTCCAGGGAGAAGAGACCAAGGAATAGGGACACTTTCCAAAGATCCAACTTCAGCTCTTGATTTCAAGGACCTGGGTCTCTGGCTTACTAAACCGCATAAGAGAACCCGGGTTAATCTTCACTGTGATTAGAATTATGGCTAATATAGTAGAAATGAATTTTTATTATAAGATATCTTTTAACAAATACATGGATAAAAGTAATTTCACATAATATGTGATTTTTTGCCAAACTATTTATGTATGATTGACTTGATGTTTCCCCTTACTGACCCCCTCAAACTCATCCACAGTGCCATTGCTTTAACTCCCTTGGAATTGAATCTACAAGATTGGACTTATCTTGAAAAAATAATGCTGCAATATTAACAATTTTTCTTTGGTGCATTTGTTTGATATTTCATAACTTCCCTATCATAATTCTCCTCATCTGACAATAATATTCTTCATTGATAATTATTTTTAAATCTTTAAACACCCTCTTCAGAAAGGCAAAAATCTTCATTGCATGGTCACCATTCCACACAGTGTCTCTAAAATACTTTCCACAGAACATAATTTATTACAATTATCAATTATTGTTTCTTGTAGAAGACAATCAGAGAATACAAATTCTAGAATACAAGCAGTGAAGATTTGATTCTTGAAATTCCTGTCACAGATCATTTTGATTTTCTTTAAGCAGACTAACAGTCTTTGGCACTGATGTCGCAACATAAGTGGCTTGGAATGATTCTGATGTTTTCATTACTTTCATCAAAAAAGGAAGGAGTTTTTTCTCTTCTGCAGGTTGTACACTTAATAAAATCTAAAAGAAGAAAGACTTTTAGAATTACGGAAAACAGTAAGAGACAATTTCAGCACAGTTCCCTTTCTTCCAGAGAGTGTTGGAAAACAGTTTTTGTATGTTATGTGTAGGTATACCATATTTACTTCTGTATAACGTGCACCCGAATATAATGCACACCCCATTTTACTAGACAGTTTTCAAATAATATACTCAAGTATACTTGTTGGCCACCTAGTAAAACAAACCCTTTGGGATAGAAAGAATCACCAACAAATACCCCAGCATAAATGTTTATTAACAAATTAAAATAAAATAAAATATTACAGCTCCCTAGTATATACATAACTCAAGCAGTATTATAAGTAGACATGTGAACTCCAATAAAAAATTTAAAAAAAAATCTCAACAGCTTAAAAATAAAATTAATGTAATGGCATCTGTAGTTCTGCATTATGGGGTGTTTTTCCATTTATAATATGTAAATGTTCAATTGCACTATTATCTTAAGCAGTCACAAGGCTTACTTCATCAGCTTTCAATTGTCAATAAATGGTGACAAAAAAACATGATAATTCTTGTGAAGTGTCTGTCAGCTTTTAGACATAAGATTACTGAGCATCCTTGAATAAAAGCCAGATCTACTGTTAAGTATAATGAGGGTCCTGAAGGGGGGATATCAATCCCATTGAAACTGTTTAACTCTCAATTCCCACTTTTTACATTTTTTCCCATTCTCAGTGACTTAAATCCCATTTTCCCAGAGCAACAACATGCCATATTACCCCTTCAGAACTCCCCACAATGAATTCAGTGTAGCACCCTTCCTGGTAAACAAATCAGCATACTTACCAATGAACAGCTGTATGTACCTGCAACGGGATTCGTCTGGTAAAACTCCGTAAAGAACATTGCCCTGAATTTTGTGTCCCCCAGTTAATGATTCCGGGCTTCCGTACAACAAAGAAAACACTCCCTAGCCATTCGATCTTTTGTTTTGCTTTCCCCTAAGAAAGCGGCCTGAATTCCTAGTGACCTCGAGTACTTTACCTGGTCCTCAACAACTGACATGAGAGGTGAAATCACTATGACCAATGGATTACTAGGGAATTCATAACCTTTAGCATCTAACGATTTTTAAACCCCCTAGCTTATAGCCAACATTTGGAAGACTTGGAAGGTTAGACTCTTCTATCAATTGCCCAAAAACATCTCTTCTTTCCACAATCTTCTCAAAAATAAATCTTTGCTTCGCTTTGAACTGTACCGCAGGAAACAAAGACAAGCCTTCTAATTCTTCAAGCGCTTGCAGGAGGTCTCCCTCGAATCTAAAGTTAACACTACTATCAACTTCGGCAGAATTCGTATGGTCAACTGCTGTAAGCTTTTAAGCTTTAAAGTTTCGAAAGGAGTTTGGAACGAAAGCAAGAAGAAGGCACTGCAGCTAGCCGGCATTTCCCACGATCAATCGACGTAGTTTCGTTGACCGTGCAACGGAAATTTTCACGCTGTAGAAAGTTTCAGAAGTCGTGCAACGAACATGGACATCTAAAATGTAAGCTTGGCGTTGTATACTAGACAATGTGAGCAAATTAAGGTGTGGAAAGTGAAAGTCATGCATCGCGTATCGTATCAGCAATAAAAATTTACGATACCTTGGAAAGATCCGCCCTAAAAATTCACCGGAGAGTGTTTGTTTCTTGTAGCCGCGCTAAAGGTTGTAATTTTGCGGGTTGTTAAGATTTTGTTCTGAAAGTTTCGTCGGGAAACTTTCCCCTTTGAACGCGCTACGCAACTATGGCGATCGATGAGGACAACTACGTCGTGTAAGAAAACACGAGAGTCACCCGGCAGCTTCTCTTCGCTGATCAGAAGCAGGCAATTCAAACGCTTCTGGAACTGGTTCGGTAAGAGTAAGTGCCCAGGGGCTCGTCTCGATCTTACAGTAAACTTTCACCACGAACATTTTATCGACCCGACTAACTGCCCCTGGGTCTCCGAGGATGTTCAGCTCTTAGTGGCATCTTTAGACGGATTGACGGAGTCAGAAGAAATGGTAATATTTAACTACTGATCCTTTGGTTTGAAGCAAACATTAACATCTAGCAATTAGGGAAAATTCTTCGCCTTTCAAGCAACACAATCGAACAAAAAGAAAGCATCAACCGTTTTGCAGCATTAGCCATAAAAATACCCCGTTTCCACTGTTTGCATTCACAGTAGACGCCGTCTCTCCTTGGCATTGAAGGCATATTAAACTGAAATGATTTGCTGGATTGAAACTCATCTAAAAATTTAAGTTAAAAATCCTACCTTGACAGAGCTCCTCACTCTGGATATGCAGATACCGAAGTGTTGATCCTATCTCTCCTGCGTCGATATTCAATTCTCCGAAAGAGTCCTCTGATTTAAAGGGGACACTTGCACGTACGGTCAAATTCGAGGTCAAAAGGGAGCTATAAAAGCGTTCAAAAAAGGGGTACTTTACCATGGGGAAAATTGTAATAGAGGGCCAAAAAATGACCCTCCAATACAACCTCGTCCCCAGGGTCTTCTCGCTTTCCAATGTGGCGGCGGTAGGAGAGAGAGAATGTAGCGTTGCAGTTGTGTCCTCCGTTGCAGTTTGGTCCTCTCACCTATCAACCAATAGAATGGAGTTTTATTTCTTCCAATCAAATGCGTTGTGATCGTGTCTTCTTCATGTGACTTCCCAACTAGGGGAGGGCTGTAGTATGAGTTTTGTTCGTTTCAGTGTCCTGATCTTGTGGAAGACTTGTATTAGCCTGCGAGCAAGCTCTCCATTTGGGGGATATCGCTCGCGCGTTCGCGCGCGACTCGCTTCGCTCGCCCAAATAGGAGAGCTTGCTCGCAGGCTAGACTTGTATATGAAACAGTACTGTTTTGGAGCGTTTTCCCTGATGGGTTTTTGGAGAATTTTACAGAAGTTTGAAGTTTGTTCGAAACTTTCCTCGGTCAACGCATATTTTGATATATTGGAGAGCTAGAAAGCCTGGGACAAGGATGAAAGCACAATCAGGGAGTTCGAAGAAGGACAGTAGCAACAAGAATGTACGGTGGCTCTGAGAAGGTGGTACCTCAGAGCTACCGTATTTTCGAGCTTCTGAGGTAAGGTGTTATTTGCAGTTCTTTCAAAGGCGTTTTATATAAGGATTAGAGTCATGGCACAGATAAGCTCAAGCTAGGCTAGCTCTAGTCTTGTTTTTATAGATCGTGAAGTTGTGAGCTTTTTTGATTTTGCTACAAATTGTAAGTTAAGTTACTGCTTAAGCTTATTTACCGAACCGGACTTGTAAAAATGACCGTAACAAGAAAAAACTGAAGCATTGTTCATGGGGATTTTGAAGTCTTCCTTTAGAAAATAATATATAAACACTTGATTTAGAAAATAATAACCTATTTCAAAGTTTAGGCTGAAGAGTTTACTGTATCCTGAGGGCCCTCAAAATTAGCAAATTTAGGGATTAGTGCAGTCATTCAGGCAGCAGACTGCATGATTCCCTGAAAGTGGCTAAGAATAATAATGTGGAAATTCAATGTGGATGTGTTTTGCTTTTGATTTTGAAGATGATGCTGTTAGACTTTTTTGGATCAAAATTCTGCAAGAAATGTGAGCACAGTTTAGCCTGCTTTCAATTTTTTATTTGGTCAACTCTCTATGGACACCTCTGGGATCAGAAAAAAGGGTCTGTCTTAAAGAGATGTCCGTCTTTTAGAGATTCATATAAAAGAAGGAGAGCGAAGTAGGGACCAGCTCTAGCTGTCCAATTTATGGTATAGCAAGATGTCCGTCAAGGGATTTTGTATTTTAAAATTTAGCATGAGAGCTACAGTACTCCTGGACTCACTATCATGCTGAATTTCAATATATACAAATGTAGAAAGAGGTCTTTTTGTGGATGAGAGGGCACATATGTCCCTAGACTAAATTTCAAATACTTTCAATTAATATAGTTTCACGTTTTTGCATTTCTGTATTCAGCCCATCGTTAACTGTGTTTGTTGTCACTTAGTCTTCTGTCACTGTTTCAAGGCAAGGTTGCTTATTAGAATTTTGCCCTATCAGAGCCTCTAGAAGGTGGGCTATTTCAGTATTACAGTTAAAATGTTAACCTGCAACGAAGTGTTGATACCAGTGGGGTTAATTTTTTCATACTCACACATTGAATATGTTGTGGCCCACTTAAGGCAGCACACAGAAATTTTTGGCATACAGTAAAACCCCATGACTCAGAACCTGGATTTTAAGAGCCTGTTAGGCGAAAATGAGCCAGTTAAGCCCCCCTTCTACACTGTATATAAGAACCTGTTTAGCCTAAAATTTGAAACAGGTTCTTATCTAATTATGGAAAAAATTCTGCACACTTAGGTAAATATCAGATAAGTCAGTATTCAGAATTTTCTTTGGAGACATAGGTGCCTTGTCACTCCAACTGAAATTTACATGCCAATGAGGTCAATGCTTTAGCTCCTTATCTGGTCATTTTTACATAACTTCTAATTTGGTATGCAAATTTTTTTTCTTGGGAGGGTGTCTGTACAAACTGTCGAGGCCACCACATTGTCACCGCATGACCATTGTGTGACGTAGCATCTCATGAGAGAGTTAAACATAAACTCATCTGAACATTGTACCCTTTTACTTGCCTGAAATTAAGCCTTAGAAATTAAAAGGTTTGATCAATAATTACTCAAAGATGTCCTTCAGGGGATAAA
>OZ037777.1:58196231-58198731 GCA_964035525.1 Porites cylindrica | reverse complement strand
GAAATTGTGATAATTCGGTAACAAACTTCTTTGCAAACTTTGTCATTACCATTCAACCCAAAACTGTCAGTGATTTTTGCTTTTTCACTCAAACTTAAAAACAAATGAAAACCTTATACAGATCACACTTATTGACATCACAGTGTTACTAAAAACACTACTATAACACAGACTGTTAGCTGTAATAACACTGAACAAACTTCCAACAACATCCTCCTTTCTCATGCATTTTGTTGCTTTTCTTCTGCATGAGTAAATTCAGACTAAGTATTAGCCTCCACAGAGGAGGGGGGAGGGGTGCGAGAGGTAAACTATATCTATGCAATCCCGTGTCCCACTGGGCCCCGGTAAGTTCCACGTAGTGGTTCTAGTTTTATTGGAAATGCTTTTCACTGCGTGTGTTGACTAGAATCTCGTTATTGACCCTCTTTTACCATTCATTGTTATTCTTTATTATTAGTTAATTATATTTGTTGTTATAACTTAAGAATCATCTTGTACATGCGTGACCTTGTACTCAAAACCGTGACCTAAAAAGGTTCACACTCTCTCCAACATGAATAGCACAGCATAAAAGGAAATTTAAGTCTTCTTTAAGTTTTACGACAAGTGATATTGTATACCGCAGGACCCAACCTAGAGAGTACAGTGGGGGATCGAGGGGAGGGGCCTGGGCCATTATTTTTAGACCAGAATGAGGCTCGAAGAGCAGAAAATGTTATTTTAAACTGGGTCCGCCACTGCAGTAACATCGAAAAGAATGTGGCAGTTTGAAAGTATCAGGAAAGTTCACGAATTTTATAGACGGTGTTCTCTTGAAACGAAATTTCTTTCTTCCCAGTGACCGAGTATTTTAAAGTCGATGATTACGAAAACTAACGTTTTGGAAACCCATAACCACAGGATTGTAGCTTCCAGTAAGATTTACTAAAAAGACTAACGATTGCATGGATAAGAAAAGATTAAAAAAACGTTCATGACAACAAAATGTGTCGCTTCGGACGATCAGCCGAAGATGATAACAAGAAAAAGGACCAGTCACTTGAATGCTGTTTTTCTATTCAAACTGTTCCAACGAGTCAAACGTCTGAGCTCCTTACAAAGACATTTTTCCATTTTTTAAAAAACGAATTTCGAGTAGCTTTTCTCTCTTTTTACGTTTAATGAATTCTTAGCAAATCTTTGAATCAAAATAACCCATTTAAATTTGTTACTAGTAAAGAGAAAGGCATCGACATGGTTAGTAGAACATCGTTTATGATCCTCGTTTACCAATCGTTGAATTATTCTGTGTAAGGCAATCCATGTTTCAGTTTATTTGTTGTTACAAGGTCAACTATTCTGGTGCGTGTAATTTTTTAGCCGTATATAACGGTGACGTGGGAGTGTCGACATTCTTTCCAGAATAAGAAACTACAAAAAGACATCTACCGATGAAAAGCAAAACGGACGATTTCGATGCCTAATCACCACCTGTGTTTTTCTTTCTGTATGCTTGAAATAAATTTAAATAAAACCTTCATACACCAAGAAACATGACTTCAGAAAAGAAAAAGGCCCGAAGATGATTATTGGTGATAGAAAACAATAGTCTCTTGACCGTTATGCTCCTTCTGACAACAACGAGTCAAACGTTTGAGCTCCTTTTTAATGTATCTTCTAGATTTTTCTAAAAACCATATTTCGACCAGAAAGGACCTTATTCACATTCAAATGTAGCAAATTCTTAGGCTAAACCGTGAAAGATCAACTTTCTACACTCCTTTTTCGTTGCGCGTGGTAAGTAGAGTCTCCTTTCTGACCCTCCTTTACCATTCATCATATTATTCTTCAGCTTTTACCATTCATTATTTTATTCTTTAGAACTTTATTTTTGAGCTTATTTGTTGCTATAACGGAAGAGTTATCTTGTACATGCGTGACCTTGGTATCCGATCAAAACTGTGGTAAAAGGGTCCACACTCTTTCCAACATCAATAGCACAGCATAAAGGGAAATCAAAGTGTCTCCGTTAAGGTGGCTCCGTAATTAATACAAGAGCATTTAGCTGGGACAAAGTTTCCGTCATAACTTTTTCGATTTTAACGCGATGGCTGCGAAACTTTGCAAAGAACAACAGATATCATTCGGCAATAATACGAAATATTCCGATTTCATTAATGGTAAATATTTCTTGAGAAATTAGCGCTTAAAATGACCTTAATGTTCAAAGAAAATCGCGTCTAGTAAAAAATTTTGCTGATATTTTTTACTAAAATTTCTGGTATCGGCTTTAATTGATATAATAAATATGCCAGAGGAATTTCAGAAAAATCGTTGGAGCAGAAGTCCGTAACTAAAAGTCGCTCAAAATTCAGCTGTGAAATTGTTTTGGAATTTCAAAAATAAATTACTGCCAGGAAGAAGGAGCCACCAGTTTGAATTTTTGGGACAAGTAAATTCAACGTTTGCTAGTTCTTAAAACAAAAGTCGATTGCCTATCGTGCTATTCTTTAAAAGG
>OZ037777.1:58111231-58188731 GCA_964035525.1 Porites cylindrica | reverse complement strand
GTTGGGAGAAGCATTTCTCTCTTGTATACGTTTGGTGAATTCTTAGCGAAATCTTTGAAAATAACCCATTTAAATTTGTTACTGATAGCGCAAAAGGCTTCTTAATGGACGTGGTTAGTATAACCTCGTTTATGATCCTCCTTCACTTTTCATTGAATTATTCTGTGTGAATCAATCCATCGCTTAGTTTATTTGTTATTAGAAGGTAAAAGAAGTTAAACTTGCTTTGATGCGTGTATACTTTTTATCCACAAATATAACGGTGACGTAGGTTTGTGGACATTCTTTCCAGGACTGGAAACTGTGAAAAGAAATGTACCGATAAAAAGAAAAACTAACGATTTCGACACCTAATCACCATGCACCGATGTTTACCTTTCTGTAAGCTTGAAGTAAATTTAAGTGAAAACTTTATACACCAAGAAGGGTGGCTTCGGGAAAGAATAAGGTCCGAAGATGATACTAGGTGGTAGAAAAGAATAGTGACTGTCTGTTGAACGTTGTGCTTCCTTTGACAACAACTAGTCAAACTTTCGAGCTTACAAAGCTATCTTGTCGATTTTCGTAAAAAACATATTTCGACGAGAATTGACCTTATTCAGGCATTCAAATGTAGCAATTTTTTAGGCTAAACTGTGAAAGATCTATTTCCTTTAAAACTCCTTTTTTATTAAGGGGAAAGGCTTTTCGTGGCACGGTACGTAGAGTCACATTTTTGACCCTCTTTTACCATTCATTATACTATTCTCAGGTTAGCATTCATTGTATTATTCTTTAGAACTTTATTTTTTAGCTCGTATTTGTTGCTATAACGTAACAGTTATCTTTTACATGCGTGACCTAGGTATCCGCTGAAAGCCGTGGTAAACGGGTCCACACTCTGTCCAACATCATTAGCACAGCATAAAGTTATTAAAGTGTTTCCGTTAAGTTGAGGACAAGCTAAGGCGGGATCCACCCTAGAGAGTACTAGCGACGAATTATAGCATGAGGCAGTTTGAAAGTGTCAAAAAATGATGCCATTAAAAACCGTTTTCTCTTGAAAGAATTTGTTTTTGAAATGACCGAGTATTTTGAAGTCAATGATTAAGAAAACTAACATTTTGAAAAGTAACCTTTTTACCACCAGAGTTTTGCTCTATAACCAGAGTATAATACCATCAACTGACGTGATACAACTTACCTTGACTCTGAAGATGACCGCACAGGTTGTCGAAACACAAAGTCAACAACGACAGTTCTATTCAGGACTACGTTTACTCGGACGATGAAACTCAACCTACTTTTGAAATGACTCCTGGATTTAAACCTTTCACATGATAATTAGTGGTAGAAAAGAATACAGTCGAACCTCTCGGTACGGACACTTCTCTAATACGGACTCCTCTCTATTACGGACAGTTTCCAATGTCCTGAGAAATTCTCATATATTTTCTTAAAAAAAACCTCCATAATACCGACTCTCTCTAATACGGACAACGGACACGAAATCTCGGCCCCAGAGAGTAATTTCATATAAACTTGACCTCTTTATTACGGATACCTACTGTGATCAGGTGCCGATCCCGAATACCGATCAGGTGAATTTGCACAGGGTGAATCTCGTTTTTGACCCTCTTTTACCATTCTTTGTATTATTCTTTAAAACAATGTTTGTCAGCTTTTTTAACTTAAGAATCATCTTTTACCCAGTGTGTGACCTTGGTACCCACTTAAAATCGTGCCGTAAAAATATAAAGGGTCGACAATCTTTTCAACATCACTAAAAGGAAATTAAATTGTATTTTATCAGTTTGATTACAAGACTTAAGCAGGACCCATTTTCTTTTCGAAGAATTATAGCATGTCTCATTTTGTTAGTATTAAAAGTGCATGTCTTTAAAAAAAGTGTTTTTTGAAAGAAAATCTATTTTTTGACATGATAGAGTAGGTTTAAGTAAATAACTAAGCACAACTAACGTTTTGTAAACCTGTTCACCACCGGAGTTTAGCTTTCTAAAGAGCTTTAACAGAACTGACTATCGATTGTATCGGTGATAACAAAATTCAAAACACCCCTTTTAGAAGAGGGGTGGCTTCGGAGAGGAGTAAGTCCGGCCGAAGATGATAACCGGAAGTAAAAAAGATTATAGTAAGATTCCACCACCCTTGTATTTTTCATTTTTTGATTAACTTTCACAAATATTTGCGTGAACCTTTTTATCACATAAAACGAGAAGGTAAGACGTCCTTTTTTGGCTTCATAAGCCATTGGAAAAGTTGTTTTGGTCAGTTTGCCAACGGCAAGAAAATCTACATCGACTCAAGTTTGCACCCAAAATCAGATATTCATTATTTGAAAAAGTTTCTTTTGAAGGAAAGACTCCGTCCATGACATCTACCAAGTTACTATAGGCATTTCACTTCATTCTGCTGCCTAAGTAGGTGACAGCGCTGTTTTATTTTTATTCCGTCATTGAGATCCAAGCCAACAGGCGTTAATAAGGCGGCGCAGTGAGTAGAAGGAGTCTTTATAACATCAGTGCCTTTCTTACTAGTGACTGCAAATAAAACCGTACAGAGATGGCGAAGACGGCTTAGTACACGTTTTGGTTACCTTTTTCTTTGGCCGAAAGTCGAGACAGCTGACTAAAACTGAGGAAAAGTGTAACAATTAAAATTAGCCCAGGTAATACTGAAAGCATCAACAGCTGTGGCACCAGGTTCTCGTTGCCATGAAACTAAACTATCAGACTTGGCATTAAGCCTTGATACAATAAAAAGAAGATTACATGAACGAAGGTCAAGTCTGCCTTAGGTCATTAACTTTTGAGACCACTCCAAGTAAGATGGATCAAGTAAGGTCTACGGCTAATGGTCTCAATCATCCATAAACCCGTCACAAAACCACTTTCTCATAAAAACAATGGGACCAAGAGGCAATTCTAAAGGATAAATCCAGATTGGTAACGGGAGAATGATTTTAGCCATTGCTGCACCATGGTGGTTCGGTGACAGATTTGCACGTTAACTACACCACGGATACGAAATACTGCAAAATCGCCATTCAGAAACTAAAAGAACAGCTCATATCACTAAAAATTTTAGGTTTTTTCGTGTAATTCGTGATAAAATAGTTTGTGGGTCCCAGACAGTCGATTATGTACGATTTTAAAACGTGGTATTCCACAGTGCTATGAATTGCCCTCTATTACAACGTTCCCCATGGTATTGTACCCTATTCTTGACTTGATCACGTGATCAACTTTCGGAAAACACGAAAACAGTTCACTTTTGGAAAATTTTGTTAGCACAAGCTAAAAGAGCATATCACATTTAAAAATTAGGTAACCTGAGAATTTTCAGCCGTATGAATTAAAACGAGATTTGAGCCCTGTAATGCTTAAAGGGGCTATGTCAGCTGGAGAGCATGCGCTCTGAGGTTATGCAAATTACCCTCAACTGTCAAAATTCTATTGTTTTTAACGCGTGACTTCCTCCATGTGCGCTCTGAGGTTATGCAAATTACTTTCAACTGTCAAAATTCTATTGTTTTTAACGCGTGACTTTCTCCATGTTCTCTGTCACGTCCAAGGCTCCGAATTTAGAGAGGTTACTGCGGACTACGGACTGCGGACTGGGTATAAAATACGGACTAGGTATAAAACGAGGACTGGAAAATGTGGACTGCGTATAAAACACGGACTAGGTATAAAGCGCGGACTGCGGACTGCGGACTGGGTATAAAATACGGACTACGGACTACTTTGGTAAAAACGGTGCTAATTGGTTCTAGGTAAGGAAAAATAAGATCAAAAGATCGCTAAATAGCAAGACACGTGAGTTAAAGTTGTAAATACTCCTATAAATTCTTGGTGGAGGTGTGCCGCCCGGGTCTCTGAATCATGAGCCGGATCAAAATCCTATTTTCTTCACCCATTTTTAGACCTTGTCTTGGTCTCTAACAATCATGAAAGGGGTCAGGATCAGGGGGGTACTCCCTTATATAAGGAAAGGGTAGGGATTTTGGGCCTTTTTGGTCTGAAAACACTTTGCCCATTTTGGTCTGGAATCGGGTATGGTTTTTCGAGGGAACTACAGGAGCGTACGTGAATGGACGTATTTATCGTTTCAATTCCATATGAATAAGAACGAAATAGAAATGTGCGAATTCGAAATGCATCTGGAGAATTTTTTTGTTTCCGCTCTAACTTGGTAATGATGACATAATTTCTGCCTAATTAGACCTAACCTGTTCCAGGCTCCGAGATACCTGGGTCCGCTGAATTAAGAAAGCGCGAACACGAAAATAAAACGGAAAAAAACTGAGGAGTCTCCCCAACTATCTGAGAGCCTGGAACAGGCTAAATTATGCCAGGTCCGAAAATGGGTATGGATTTTAGAGATCTGGTCTGAAAATGGATGTGGAAAATGACATTTTTTGGTCTGCAATAAGGTCAGGATTCGGGGAACCGGGCACCACCCCCCACCAAGAATTCCCAGTAGTACCCCCCTCCGGGGATCAGGAGCAGGGTGTAAATCATGTCATCATAATCATCGCTTGGAATATAACGTTGGATGACTCATTTCGGTTATTATTCACGTATGTGAGAAATCCCTCCCCGCTTGCCCTCCCCCCTAAACACCGCTTTTGTGCATCGCGGAATGCCCTGCATTGACCTTCTCGTCTGAGTTCTTCATTCAGTCCTCATACGGAATTGTGGCATCCGATAAGAATTTTACTGATCTGATTACTATTTTTTTAATTCGGAGCTTCTTATTGGTTTAAAACTGCAAATCGAAATCTCTTCTAACTCCTTCTTTTTATAAAATTCAGAGTTAAATTTCACTTGCCTTGAGTGTCGGCATAACCCTCCTTCTCCGTGGGAAGAATAGACTACGTGAACAGCTAAGGGAATGTTAAAGCTGGGACTACTGTTTTGCTAGTCCGCTTTCCATTTCTCTCAGTTTTACCTTTCTAAAGCTGTTTTTATTTACATAGTCCGTAGTCCGCGTTTTATACCCAGTCCGTGTTTTATACTCAGCCCGGAGTCCGCATTTCATACCTAGTCAGCACTTTATACCCAGTCCGCAGTCCATGTTTTATACTGACCGGTTAACAAGCGAAATGGGTTTAGATAAGGGATATTTCGATAGAATTTACGGAACGTTTCTTCTCTGGTTATGCTAGATCAAGAATAAAATTGTGACGACAATTTTACTTGTAGTTTTGGAGTAAAAACGCATGCCATTCATAAAATAGTGCGCAAACAAAAATTCAACAACAACATATTGTCTTATTCAACAAAATAAATGGAAGTTGTATTTTACAAACGAGCTACAAAAAACGCTAGACGGAAGATAAAGACCAAGACTGTTTCAAATCATTAACAATTAGACTTGTCTGTAGCTAGTGATTTTATAATTTAGATGCTGATAGAAAAAGAGACTTCAAGTCTTTGTTTTGATCTTAGGGAAACATACATTATCGCGCAAAATTGTTCGATCGTGCCGAATCACTGCGACGTCCAGAAAAACAGAACCAAGCATCATTGGTATACTACTCCACTATAAGCAGTCCGTTGATAAAAAGGGAAAGTAAACTCTGCTATTTTCCAAAAATATGCTCGAACACAAACAGTTCAAAAACATGGCATTTACAGGATCTAACTCGTACTAAGGTGCCTCTCTAAGTCCGTTGAGAACAATGCGGACGAGCAAACGGGCGTGTTTATCTTTGCCGTGAATCCAGATAAATACAAGAAGGCATCTAGCCGAATTTTATAATGTTTCCTTCGCCAGGAGTTTAGTTTGGTCACGAAACTCATGGCCTGATGCTCTTGTAATTGTTTACCAAAAACGGCCGCCGCCAACTCGATAGCCGCTTCATTATATGTCCACATACTTTGAGCACAAGAAAAATCCAAGAGCCAGCAACCTCTAAAATAACTCAATAGAAAGGTTCTGTGAACTATAGGGAAGATTCCATCAAAGATTCCATCACTCATTGAGGAGTAGCCGTCATTAACTCTGCCATTACAACGGCCTCTTATAAGAGGACACAGTAAATCCACGTAAAAACATTCCACAGGCAAACAATTTCAAAATAACGCCAAAAAATTATTCTGTAATCACCATAGAACAATTCTTAATACAAAACTTCGCTAACTATCGAACGATGGCTGAGATTTAGACAGATAAAAACAGCCTTCCAAAATCTCCGACAGAACTTGAAAAAGACGGGCCGACTTTTTCAAGTTTGTTTTCATTGGCTCGCGCACGCGTGTGGGGTGACATAGCCCCTTTAAGGAAATATTTCATGACATTTGTGAAAATTTCGAAATTACAAGGATTTGTATGGAAAACTGGATGGCAAAATACAGTTGTTTTTCTCATACAACTGCTTCCAACTTTCTGCGGCCGTTGCAATCGTACTTTTAAGATATACGACTGAAAATTCTCAGGTTACCTAAGGCCATCCTTTTTTTTCGTTTAGCTTCGTATGCGTTTCCCGATATTGGGTCGGTCAGTCGGATTGCGAAAAAAAAAACTAAAAAAAAAGTTAACATTAATTCACATATTTGGATTAACAAAATACACAATATACTGTAAAAAATGTTCCTGTTTTTGTTCCTGTTTTTCTCTATTCTGTTACTATGCTCATTTTTCAGATTAAAGAATCATTTCAAGTTAAAAATGATTGAACTAAGTCCTTACTTTAATTTTTATTAATTATTTTTTACAAATGCCAAAAATTTGGGTCGGTCGGACGACGCTAACCGGAGAAAAAAAAGTGGATGACCTAATAAATTTTAATATGCCCTTTCAGCCTGTGCTAACAAAATTGAACTGTTTTCGTGTTTACCGAAAGTCAGATAACGTGATCAAGTCATGCAAAGAGGCTATTGGACATGACGTGGCGGTGGCCCAATTTGTTTGTATTTCTCGCACGTGCGACTTTCCGAGAAACTTTACAGCTGTTACCATTAACACGCGCACTCAAAGGTTTTTTTCCTTCGGTTCAAACCTGTGGTTTGGTGGACGTCAATCAACCGTTACCATGGTTTTCTCGCTTTGGCCAAGAGAAGATTCTTTCCCTGTTTCTCGAGCACTCGGAGGAACATGCTGGCGTTTAAGTCGTTTTCGCAATATTTTGCTACAGGATCTGACACCGCTTCATGTTAAGATTACCAAACTCAACTGAATTATCGACTTATTTACACACTGTAAGTTACAACCACATAAGCTTTCTCAATACACGCTCGCAACTCGTCTGAGTTCTTGCTAGTTCTGGATTCTATTCAATAACGTGAAGAATGATAAGTAGGAAATTCCTTTTCGAAAACACTGAGCCTCCATTCAGAGGAAACATTTTTCCCTTGTCGGTGTGATATCTCAGTTCGTTTCTTTGAATTTCTACTCCTTGGCAATTCTTCCACGGCTGCCGTGTTTTCATACAATCAAATATATAAACAACCTGAAAACCTTTACGTAAACTATACAGAGTGTTTTGGCTATTTCACTCAGCTCGCAGAGACCTCGTTGTTTTAACAATGTAATCCTTCATCTTACTGAAATAATTAAAAACACTGTCGTCATTCGATGATTCTGGTAAATCTTCGCCCTTCTTTCAGCGACAAGGGAACCTTCTCTGTTAGAGCGCGTGAGAACGGCCATGGAAACAGCTGATTGACGTCCACGAAAACTCAGGTTTCAACAGACACAAATAAACCCTTCGAGGGCGCGTGTTAGTGCATCCTCGGAGACCCAGGGGCAGTCAGTCGGGTCGGGAGAAAGGGCGCGACGAAAGTTTTCAAGTACGGGCGAAAGAGCCCCTGGGTACCGACTCTCTGATCGTGACTGCGTGCATTTCTTTGGTGCATGAGTCAGACAAGCCGTGATCGAAACAATAGCCGTCGTGTACGAACTCACGAAAAGAACTAAGGAAAAATTATTCGCGGATTGGGCACAATAATACAAAGCATTTTTTGTGCCCAATCAGGAGCCGCATCCGCTTGAATTTTTGGAAATAGCTCGGTGAGAGTCGATACCCAGGGGCTCTTTCGCCCGTACTTGAAAACTTTCCGACCCGACTGACTGCCCCTGGGTCTCCGAGAATGGTGTTAGTGGTAAACGCTGTAACGGAAATGGACGTGGATAGTGTAAAAAACAAATCGAAATGTTATTCATTTTCTTGTCGGTGTTAAATATATGCCGATATCTCAAAGCTTTTTATATCTACAAGAAAACAAATATTAACATTTTCTTAGAGTTCCATCATTATTTATTTGGTATGCCAAAAATCATAGAAATCGGTTGAATCTTTCATTCTGGAAAACGCAAATCACAAACAACCAACACGCTCATAAACAGGTTCAGGCCACCTTAAAACAAGGAACACACACTCACCAATCCACGGCCGGGCCAGTACCTCACGCAAGCGCACAGTCATATCATGCAGATAGTGCCACAAATTTGTGATTTTTTACAACTCGATAAAGTTACTAAAAATGTGTACTCCCATTATACAAAATTTTTCTTTTCAATTTCAATTTTTTACGATGGAGCATTACCCCCCGTACTCACTAGACATTGATTCACAATCTTCGTGTTAAAATCAGTGAAACACTCCATTTCCATGGTGTACATTTTGAAGAAGATTCGAAAAAAAGTTGGATTCCTACTCTTATACCTTCATTAAAAATTAAGTTGGGTAGTTTGTTGTTTTCTAAAAGTAGTTTGAACAGCCGAACGACATTGTTTACACGAAGTGGAAAAGGCAAAGCTTCACTTTTCCCTCCTAAGGTAGAAAGTGTCAGTAAAACGTGAGAGCCGTCCTTGAGGGCAAAGTGTCTAACCTAATTCTCTCACCGATTGCAAGTGCCATTTCATCCACGTATAACCTCATCTAGTTAACAGAATTAACAAATGTAATGGGGAAACGTTACGAGAGAACTGAGTAAGAAGTTAGGGTAAGTTTTGAGAATTGAGCGCACACCAGGAAACTCCTGGCTACGCTCCTGATAGAGACACTCCTGAAGACCCGAAAGGAAAAGCCGTAGGATAGTTCCAGACTGTACCACCCATTAGTAAAAATAGATCAGGAAGTTGTCGCGGCGGAGGATGAACTTGAAGGCTTCTGATCAAGTGCAATTTTTCAGGGGAGCCCAGACAAGATTATGTACGATGGCCATAGCTTGTTGGACGTCTTACTAACAAGCACATTACCACTACTTGTCTTCAGAGGCGTTTTGAGTTTACGAGCAGAGAAAGTTAGGTTTTGACGGTTAGAAAATGAGACGCCTTTTGTATGATGACGTCATCGTCCTACAGTAAAAAGCGTTCGTTTTTTACCACTGATATTACATCAATTGGTACACTTATGTTGTCGAAAGCTCCGTGAGCATGGTGAATGATTTTACATTAAACTGCAGACACATCTTCAGTCACTCCATGAAAGAACACCCTTATTGTTCGCGATATCGGATAAACAGCCTGGTCGCTAACTGAATTTTTGCTGTTTCCTTTATTTAGAATTAGGACTCTCTTGAGTTATCCATGCATGGACTAGCGATTTTAAGCTTTTTCAAGAAAACTTAAATCTGGAATTGTCCCTAGGGAGGGGCATTTGCGCACAGTTTTAAAGCCCCGCGGTGGGGTGACAGGGGTTTTCTTCTCTCCTGTGCTCATCCCTCATTCTTCTCAACCTCTTCCAAACCAATTTTCCTGTTTATCACAAAACACTTTATGGAAAGACCAAGAATCTCCTCAAAACGAAATTCGTGATTGAAGCAAAATAACTAAACAAATTTGTACGGCCGTTGTTAATGGTGTCCAAAATAGAATAAGTCTATTTATTACTTTGCCGACGCCCAATTTGCAAAACCGGAAGTAATGATGTTTATTTCAAGGGCTCATGTCTCCTGTCTCATGAGTTTTACAAACGCTGTCACTATCATCGCATCCTCGCTCACTAATAATGATAACTTATATCAATTCCATTATTTATTCCCTGGCTAAGATTTTCACGGATTCTTCAGTTTGTTTGAAACCAGGCGGTTTCAACACAGGTAGCCCAAGCTCGAAATATGAGCATCGGCGAACACAGGCATTGTTGCGTAACATTCACAATGTCAGGATTTTGTATGGGGAAAAACCTATCGTTTCTGTAACCTACGAAAATGAAAGGATTTCAACAAAAAACAGCTTACCTTACTTAAAATGTGTGTTACGTGTCTCCTGTGTGGTCCACGGGAGAGAAAACGGTTTACATAAAAACCCATAAAACGGCCATAAATCGGTCCGTGGACTACGTAACACACATTTTAAGTAAGGTAAGCTGTTTTTTATTGAAATCCTTTCATTTCCGTAGGTTACAGAATCGATAGGTTTTTCTCCCATACAAATCCTTATATTTCGAATGTTACGCAACAATGCCGTTTGTCGCCGATGCTTATATTTCGAGCTTGGGCTACCTGTGGTCTCACGTGAGTTGTAACGCCATGCAAGGAACGTGACGATCTACCCGCGATATGCCTGGGAAAATATATATATATTTTTTTCGATCAAGGTTGAAATTGGCATCTTTGTTGTCGAGTAAGGTAATACATTTCAATTTTCATTATCATGGCTAATTTTAAAAGCTCTGGTTTCGATAAAGGAACTGGAGGAAAATCAGGAAAATTCCAGTTCGATTGTGATGGTTGCATTTTATCTACGCGTCGTAGCATAAATATAACAAATTCATTTTCCTTTTCCTTATACAATCTGCCTTTTTCTACTGTTATCATTGGTCGTATAGATTACTGCAACAGCCTTCTATTTGGTTTACCCTCTGTTCATCTACTTAAACTCTTGCAGAATGCAGCTGCTCGGCTTATATCTAATGTCCCTCGCTACAGTCACATAACACCAGTACTATGTTCGTTACATTGGCTTCCTGTCAAATTTCGTATTGACTTTAAAATACTTCTTTTTACTTTTAAAGCTATCTACGGTCACGCGCCTGGTTACTTGATCGATTTGATTGCTATTAAGAACAGCCTCGCTATAATCTCCGTTCAGCTAGCGGTCTTATCTTAAAGTATCCTATTTTAAAACTGAAAAAGACTTTCGGGGATCGTGCTTTTTCATCTGCTGCCCCCAATTTATGGAACAGTCTGCCCCTTCACATCCGTCTTGAGGACAATTTTGAACGTTTTAAATCTTTACTTAAAACGCATCTTTTTAGATTAGCTTTTGATATGTAATTTTTTTAACCTACTATGTAATCTATTCAGTGTTTTTTTTTTATCTTTATTTAATTTTTAGCGTTGTTTATTCTTAGCCTTAATTATTTTGCTCATTTTAGCTTTTATTTTCTTTTAACATTTACGTGTTGTCACGCGCTTTTGATCATATTTGCATGGAAAAGGCGCGTTATAAATTTTTAATTATTATTATTATTATTCGCAGCAGAGCTATCGCTTATATTACAGAGGCTACCTTTATTATATAGACCATGCACTCAGATTTAGTGACAGAATTTCTATTGTCGATTGTAATTTTGGCAACACCCGGGCGAGCATTCGGTGTAAAGCTTATATATAAAGTCCCTAGAACACTCTTCCATTCTTACTTTTGTTTCCGCTCCATTAAATTTGCCCAATTTTTTTAATTAACGAACTCGATTTAACTACAAACAATGAGTATTCAGGCTGAGTGGCAAGCTTCAATGCGATGTGGCAAGAGAGATATACGCCTTTGAATTTCTGTTAATTTTACGGGTGTAAAAAATTCAAAAAGTATACCCACCAAAAGTTTAATCGATCGTTGCGAAAACGTTATCAATTTCGAAGTAGTTTCTAAAAATACAATAAAGAGGGATAGTTCTTTCAATGTGTATCGGCAAAGGAAGATTAGCTTTGAAGGCAGGGTTGTAGTCGAAGGCTCAAAAGCATCTTCTATTAACCAATATGGCGCCGGTCCGAAGCACCCCAAAACAGGCCGTGTCGATAATTTCCGAAATAGGAGGAATTAGAACCTAAAGTTACCTATACCTTGTTAAAGACCCCAAATCAAGTCTACATGCCAATTTTTAGCCAATTTGGTGAGATAGTGTGGCAGCGACTTTTCAATATTGTTCGAATCTTACAGACAACTGCTCTTAAATGCCAGCTGCACAAAACAGGAGCCCCACGGCAGTTCTCCATCGACATGCGCGGGGAAGGCGGATCATGGGTTTGGTGTATGCGTGCCCCTTGCTTTAATTTGTCTTTGTAAAATAGTGAACTACACTGTTCTACTGCATAAAGAATTTGAAATCCCGACTTTAGGCAGCAAATTTTTCAAGATATTGAAGTTCGTGTTTTTTGTCCGAAGTTGCGCCCAAGTCATTTTGCGTAAAATTTAGTGGTCTTAAAGTCCGCAAATATTCAACGTACAGACTTATATTTGGTCTCTTTTTAAAGCTAAAAAAATTTATAGTGCTCCAATGAAGGTTTCAGAATTATTTTGCTTCAAAGACAAAAAAAATTTTGCTGCGTTATTATTTTTCTCAGCGTCATGCAATAAAAAATTCCAGCGGGCAAATGCGACAGATATCGCATATGATAGAAATGATCCAGCCGACGATTGGTTGAAGACGGAATGAGCGCGGGACTCACAAAAACACACACGGCTCTTGGATTCTTTGATCTGTATTACGTGTTCGCTTGAGAACAATATGCATTCTCTGTTCTGCATTACGTCAGGGTTGCCTTACATTACTCTATGTTTCATCGATTCGAGATTTTTTTTCTGCCCCTGGAAAAATCGCGCACGGTTCTATGAGACTGCCGCCTCGCAGCCTCGCGTCTTCGCGAGGCTGCTCGTTGGCAATAATTAACTTAGGACTTCAAAATACAATGAGGGACAAAAGTGTTGAAACACTTCCGTAAAATGGCCCCTTTTTTGTATAGTGGACATGCCTATCCCCTTTTCCTGTCTACCCCAACCCCTTCCCCCCAAAATCAATGTTGTGTTTTAGACCCTCAAGTCGTTCTTTTACTACAAACAACATCGATTTGGGGGTGGGGGGATTTACGGCGTTTAAATAGAACGAAATAATATATGTATGAAATTGTTGATAAAATCACCCAGTTTAGACAGGTGTGTCTTCTACTTTTGTCCCTGATTTTCTGAAATATGAATCTATGTTTTGCTGCTTGAGTTTTGACACTGATGATTTCTTGTGCGATTAATTAATTATAAGTTGCTCTACGGGCAAAATTGTTTGTTTATAAACAACATTTCGTTAATTTTCGTCCTCATTTTGTAGTTTACGTACAATAAAATGTACAAAGCGTATGTCACTACTTAATCTGGTACTCCCGCGCGCGTCCAGATACCCTGTGGTGTCGAGGGGAAATCATTTGTGCTGTGATCACTGCCGTTGCTGCGGATGTAATATTTTCACAAGTATTCTCAAAAGTGGAGAAACGTCGGAGACACTAAGGTATGATGAAAATTGTTTTGGTGAATGGTGAACTTAAGCGAAGGAAGTACTGCAGCGATCGGAGAGGACATGCACTATTTTTAACATTGTGCTTTCGGGAACGTTTCGTGAGTGATCTGGATATGTGTTGAATCCACTTGGAAGAGAATCACGTGCCAGTTTTTGCACTTACATCAGGTTTATTCTGTACACTGTAATTTTCTGATTACACCCGTCTGAAACGCTGATTACTCCGAGCGAGAGGGAGCGTCAAAAAAACCTGGTACATTTCTGCTCTATCTTGATGGTGTCTAATACCGCGTGGCCGCTTATATACCGTAAAATAACCTCGAGGGACTAAATTAACACTATGTAATATATGCGGTATCGCTGGCTATGGGCGGAATGCAAAACACTCCCCCCCCCGGTGCGGAAAGCGAATTACTTAAGTAATTGGTTGAGCAACTTGTTTCTTTGCACTACATAAGTTAGCTTTAACCAGGTTGTATAACTAAGGCAAGCTGTTTAATTCTTCTTTTGTCGCGATTAAACATAATTTGTGAATTGGTCGATGATAGACTGACGTTGCTGTTTTAATCTTTGCTTTTCTAACAAGACCATCTTCACCGTGATAAGTTTCGAGTACAAGTCCCATCTTCCACGTTCTCCTGGGAGTTAGTTCAATCTCTAACACCAAATCTCCTTTTTGTAGATTTTCTCGCTTTCTGAACCACTTGTTTCTTGGCAGCAGATTGGGAGCAAAATATTTCATCCAGCAATTCCAAAACTCTTGCACTCGTTTCTCTGTACTTCTAATGAGGTGTCTTGGATTTACTTTCGATTCTACTTCTGGCATCGGAGGTGGAAAATGATTTCTGACCAAAAGATCATTTGGCGTGATAGGCGGACTTTCCCAAATTCCGTTTGAGCTTGGGTAGAGAGGACGCTGATTTATTAAGCATGTAACTTCTGCTAAATACGTTCTCCACTGCTCTTCTGTGAGGGCTTGGTTTTTGGATGTAGCATCTAACGCTTGTCGTACTGATTTGATTAGACTCTCCACAATTCCGTTCTGGTGACTGGCGCGAGGGACATTCCAACTCCGCTGGAAAGTAGACGAAAATTCTTCCGAGACAACGCTCTGGACTCTAGGAATATCCCAGTTGTTCAAAAGTTCCTTGAGGTAGTGTTGAGCTCCAATGAAATTTGTTCGGCAGTCGGACCAGCAGTTGTTAGGATTTCCTCTCAAGGAAACAAATCGTCGAAACGCCATAAGAAACGTGTCGGTACTTCTATCTGTTATCTTCTCTGGTTGTCATGCAAGTGAATATAATTACATGTACTCCTTTGAGCGTTTCTTGCAAGTCACACATTTTCCTGTTAGATGTTTTGCCATGTGACGTACTCCCACAATCCAGAATCGCTTTTTTGATTCGTAAATAAGGCTCTTGTAGCCACAGTGTGCTCGTCTTCCGTGTAGGTGATCGAGTAACAGTTCGACTAATCGATGGCTCTTCGGGAGGATAATAGGATTGCGCATTTCATTGGGAAGCGTCCTTATGTTTTCCAATCTTCCATGCGCGCGTAGTAATCCATGCTCGTCCTTTAACGGAATAAGCTTCTTATCTAGCTTGTCGACGTCAATCGTCGTTGGATCTCTATTCTTCGTTTTCATTCTTGTGTTGTTGACGAATCTTAGTACGTAAGCTAAAGTTTTCCTGGCCTTTGAGAATATTGAACACGTTCTCATCAAATGTTCAAAGAGAGGATTGTCTCTTAATTCTTTCTACGTTGGTCTGGCTTCAATGGGAGGTTTCATTTCAGCTGACTACTCTTCATTGATCTTCAGCGCATTTTCTTCAAGTCTGGGCCACTCTTCTTGCGGCTTTCTAAGCAACTGCGGTCCTTGTGACCATTTTTTCTGCTGTTCCGGGAGAATTCCCTTTGTCAAGGCGTCAGCTGGATTATGTTCAGGTCTGCTGTAGCTGAACTCTTGAGGGTCTATTGTCTCTTGGATTTCAGCAACTCGTACTGAGACAAACGGTTTAAATTTTCTCGGACTTGTTTTAAGCCATGACAGCACAACTTGGGAGTCGATCCAGAACACTTTCTTGTAGCTGCTAATCTCCGCGAATTCTAAGGCTTCTCTACATGTTCGGTATAACCTTGAGAGCGCGAGACAACCCATTAACTCCAAGCGTGGTATTGACTTCTTCTTTAGGGGTGAGTCAAAGGCTTTCACCATGAGCTGAACGCAGGTGTAGCTTCCGTCATCAAGTTTCCAACGAAGAAACATGGCTGATCCATAAGCCTTCTCTCCCGCGTCATAGAATGCGTGTATTTCTGGTATTCCAACTGTATTATCTAGCTTTAACTTTCTTTTGAATTCGTACTTGAGAAGTTGGGCATTTTTCTTCCACTTTCAGTTTGAATCTCGTCTGGTAGGACTTCATCCCAGGAATAACCTGAACTCGACAATTCTTGTAAATCAATTCTCATCTCGATGGTTGTTGGAGTCACGAGGCCTGTGGGATTCCAAAGCTGGGCCAGGTAGGCGAGGCAATTTCTCTTTGTAACAGGTTTCTCATCTGCAACAATTTCTGTCTTCTTAAGGGTAATGGTGTCTCGAACCTTATTCCATTTGTGCCCAAGAAAATCTACACGCTCTTCATCTGTCTGATCAACTTTCTTGTTGTTTGAATGCCACTGTTTGATTTGAAACTGACCTTTGCTGAGAATAACCTCGTTTTCCCGGGAGCCACCGATGTCATCAACGCAGACATGGGTTCGGAGTTCCTTCGCGGCTTCCTGGTACTGGTCTTAAGAAGCTTTAGCTAAGGTAATGATTGCTCCAGCAGCTTTATCTGGGGCTGGTTTGTCTCCAAAATTAAGTCTTTTCCACTGATAGACTTTTGGCTTTAAACTTTCGTTGGTCCTCCATAGGAATCTGTGGAAGTCGACTTGGTCGCCAGGATGGATCAACACTTGATTGAACATTTTCCTAACATCTCCGGTATAAGCCACTTTGTCAAAGCGCCAAGCCATAAGCACGTTGGGCGAACTGTTTATGTAGTTTGGTCCCTTTTCGAGATGCTCGTTAAGCGACTTCCCTCTTGGACCCTTCGCTGAGGCATAGAACACTAATCGAACTTGCGTTGTTCGGTCAGGTGTGAAAATGGCTTGTGAAGGCAAATACCATTCAGACTGATCATGGTTTACGTTTCCAGGGGGAATTTCAACGACGAAATCTTGATCCAACAACTTTTGAACTTCACTTTCAACGATTTCGAGACAATCTTTTCTCTTAAAGGACCGTTTCAGAAGAAATCATTCTTTTATATGCAACATCGTAATTTCTCTCCTTTGGGGGTCCCACGCCATTCCAAGGCATTCGCCTCTGGATTCTCCCCTCAACAATCTGAGTCGATTCTGCAAGTGATTTAATAAACTTGTTCTCCTTAAGATCATTATCTCTGCACGTACAAAGTTCGGTTGGTCTTACTCCCAACATGTCTTGTGTGAGGAGTTTTTTCATGTCTTCTAGCACATCGACAGTCCCTACTTCAATTGAATTGATAGCCGAGGGACGTTCACTCTGCTTTGAAGCAAATTTTCCCATGACGTACCACCCGAAGCAATTTCTCTTTGCAATTGGTTCTCTGGATTTCCCTGCGATAACGTGCATATCATTAAAGGGTCGGCAAAGTCTGTTCCAATTAACAAATCAACTGTTCCGCCCGATATCTGTAATTGCTCTGAAACTGATTTCAAGTGGTAATAGCTTTCTAATGTCGTTCTCGAGACTGTTCTTGCTGGGCTGCATGAGTTGTTTATTGAATAAGCTCGCATAGATTTCTGAATACTTGGTTCAGTGTTCGAAACAACAGTTATGTCGAGAAACGCTGATGCTTCCGACTTCTTTTGGCCTCCTGCTAAGCTCATCGTTAAATGCGTTTTGGGACCGCGTATGCCAAGTTTCTTGACAACGTTCTTTGAAGTGAAACTCGTGTTTGAGCCGCTATCTAGCATAGCTAGGGCTTCCGTAAAATTTCCATTTTGGCCTCTAATCTTTACTTTTTGAACTGGACAAATAGCGGGGACGCTTGTCTTGCCCTGGACATTGTGATTACTAGCTTCGTGACTTTCGTTTGCGGATGAAAACGTTTCTGTGCCTTGGTCTGAATTTGCAAGAGGTACACGCTCCTTGTGTAAGGAACGATGGTGGCGTCCCGTACACTTATCGCAAGTGGTACCGTCGGGCTTTTTAAGAGTTTGTAAGATCGGCTCGTAGGCATTTTCGACAGCGATTGTTTTGTTTTACAATTCCCATTTCTCATCAACTGTTGACTTTTGGTACATAGGACATGCGCCAAGTAAATGCTTTGTTTTGCAACCCAGTGGGCATTTTTCATCCTGGTCTAGTCCACTGTCGTTAGCGTTATTGTCAAAACGGTGTTCTCTTGAATTATTACGATAATTAGTGTCTTTTGATGCGCGATCGTAAACTTGCTTCTTTGTTAGCCAATCAATCAAATTTAAAACATTTTCTTCTTTTCCCATGTGTAGCATTTCGCGGCCAAATTCAATGTTATCGCTGGCATCCAATTTAGACAGAAGCTGTGACATGACAAAGGGTGCTTCCGATGTAGTTGTTACTGCGCAACCGTTTTGTTCCATGTTGTTCAGGAAGCTTAATATTCTAGCAGCGTAACGCGAGAGCGAGTTCAAGTCATTCTTTATTGGTTTGAGAGTGGTAATTTCGTTTAGCAGTGTGTCCATTAATTTCCTTTGATCTCCAAATTCAGTATCAAGAATTTTCCACGCCTGCTCGATTTTCCTGCTTGACCGCACTTGATCAGACCAAAAAGAGTTTTTTGGTAACGCTTGTCTTAGTCTTTGTAGCTGTTCGTCTTCGTCCTGTTTGTACTTAAACATCCAACAGTTAAATTCGCTCTTCCAAGTTGCGTAAGATTTTCTATTTCCGTCCCATGTTGGCACTGATAACTTCTCAAGTCCGTGACTAGCGGTCTTTTGCGAACCTAAAACGTCTGCCATTTTGGTTACTGCTGTAGTCATAGCTTCGAGCGGATCGTGCTTAAGCGGTGGTTCTTGGGAGTTGCACGCTTTTTGATAAGTGGCAAAAATTTCGCTGTATTTTAGAAAATCGCCTCTAACTTTATCTCCGACCTGATTAGCCTTAAGTTGTTCTTCTGTAGATCCCGTCTCAATTAGCCTATCCATAATTGTCTCTTGCTGTTTTTAACACTTCTGTACTTAATTTCCATTTCTCTGTAAACATTTTCAAGCGTACTTAATACGGGCAGAACTTTGTAAAGCACTTGAAATTCTTCTAAAAGTTCGTACAGTGCGACTATTGTACTATCTCTTTTCGCAATTAGTATTGATACGTCCACCTTAGGAGGCATGCTTGATTTAATAATTGTTTGTAACTAATCGCTAATTGCAACTGCGTATATTGCTGAATACTTGTAATTACTTGTGATAGATATGTAGATTTCTATTGTTATATTACGTAACTATTTCTATTGTTGTATTACGCAATTCAAACTTAACACAATTAAGCGGGAAATTAAGTGCTTTTTTTCCTTTTGCGTTTTCTCTACGATTGAATAAAGTATTAAACTTTATTGTCATCAGTTCTAAACTTCCAATATTGGAACAAAGTCAACTCATCCTCATGTAATCAATGCATCCAAATGTCTTCATGAACCTCTCTTCTGAATGGCAAGTAATGTGTCACCTAAGCTGAAGTCCAGTTGCGTAACTTCTGAACGTGAATTCAAATGATTCTCCGTATTTTCTGCGGTAATAAAGGAACTGTTTTACCTTTTTCCTACTGAATATGCTGCTTTTGTAGATTCCAGTCTGCTCCTGATTTTCTGAGGTCTTGAGATTTCACTGCCACTTGTCTAGCTTCTGCTTGTGACTTTTCCTCGGCGGTTCGTCAGCTGGTGACCTCAAATCGGCGAGCTTGAGGCTTTGAACAGAACTTGTGACTTCTCTTCTTCGAACTTCTGCAGGTTTTTTTGACTGATTTGGATCTGTGTTGAATCCACTCGGAAGAGAATCACGTACCAGTTTTTGCACTTAGATCAGGTTTATTCTGTACACTGTAATTTTCTGATTACACACGTCTGAAACGCTGATTAATCCGAGCGAGAGGGAGCGTCAAAAAAACCTGGTATATTTCTGCTCTATCTTGATGGTGTCTAATACCGCGTGGCCGCTTATATACCGTAAAATAACCTCGAGGGACTAAATTAACACTATGTAATATACGCGGTATCGTTGGCTATGGGCGGAATGCAAAACAGTGAGGATTAGTGAAAGGACGTGGAAAATGAATAAACCTTGTGACTGTTGGGCCAGCCGTTTGTGCTATGGCCTATAGATGTGGTTTTTAGCACTTTTTCACAGCTAACATCCAAAACTTTAGCGTAGGTAGGCTAAAAATGTACTTTTTTGAATGATTTTTGGGCGATCGCCTGCCATTTATTCAGTGGCACGATTTTTTTATTGATGTTGGATGGGCAACTAGTTCATTTCCCAGCTCTTGAATTACATTATGCCAAAGAAATTAATGTTTTAAGGATAGATAAGCTAATTTTTGTCATCGGCAAAAATCCCATTATTTCTGTCCAGAAGTTCACTTCTTGACTAGAAGGCGAGATGACGGCCGTGCGCTGGAAAATTTTCCGTTTTCATGCGCTAATTTCTCACGAAAGGCAAAAAGAGAATCCACTATGTGGAAAGTACCACGCAAGAAGTATTCTTGGCGAGTAAAATTGCAGCGATGTGGCGCAAGTAAGGAGTTTTAACGGTTAACCACGAGTAGACACATCGAAACTTAGTTATAAGAGGTCATAACACAATAATGTTACTTCCCGTTTGCCGAAACGTGGTTAAGCGTTGTAACACGAAGGAATCAGTGTTTTCCTCAGTTTGAGCTATTGTTTTCTGTGAAAGTCAAAGATCCGTTCCTGTTTCAAAGCTGTCGTTCCATTTTTCTTGCCGACCAGCAAACAAAAACATAGGGTTTCGCTTGAGAATATAGTCCCAATACGTCATTGTTTTCGAGTACACTTTCCATTTTTTGTACGCTACCCTTTGTTTTTTTATTAAATTGCCCATGAATTTATCTTCAGTTTTCTGTAGAGTTTCGGTATTGAACACAATGAATTCGGCTCAGTCGTATCACATGTTATGTATCAGGCCTTTATCCGCCGAGGGGGATAACGCCCTCCGAGATCTCCATAATTCTTCATATGAAACGAAAGCCGAATTCAGTAATTGTTGTATTATTTATTCAAAATAATTCCTAGTTTAAGAAGATAGTTAAAACATGCTTAACTCCATCGATGTTAAGTTCATCTTTGATAGTGCACGTTTAGAGTTCTTCCGCTCCGCAAATATTCTCCAAATAGCAGATGTCGCCGTTCCAGTTGTCTTCTTGCTGTTCCTGCCATGTTTTTAGCTTTTATTTCGCCTAGTTCTTACTCTTGGAACGAGTGCAATGTCCTCCATTTTTGTTTTCACAACCAAAACAACTCTCGGTAAACAGTGCATTAACCTGCAAGAAAGCTGAACTTTTGACGTCATCGGTTAATTAATCGCAAAATTCTTCCAAACTTGGTCATCAGTAGCTGGTTATGGTGAATTATATGTGTGCTTTAAGGCCAGTCAGAATTGGGGAAATATTTTGAATGAATAATAATCAATGATAATAATAATAATTAAAACTTATCACTTCCCAAACAACAGCGTAATGGCTTAAATGGAACCGTTAAAAGTTTGAATTGTTTCCTTACCTGAGAAGAAAAGTAGAGCTTTGTTGTTTTCTGTTGACTCGCCAAGTTTATAGCCAAAAGGGTTTGCTGTGTCGTTCTTCGCATGAAGTGCTGACAATGGCGGCTCGGTTGCTCGAGGTAAGACGCTGTCATCCAGTACCATTCTTTTTCCTATTTACTTTAAACGTAGAATTTTTGCAGACAATTGCTTTCAAATTTGTTTGTCATCAATAAACTTCGATTTTTGGGCATAATTTTCTTGTCAGGAAACGCTGAGTTCACGAAACAGTTTCTTCTACGCGAATAAACGGGAGCTGTAAACAATCAATCGACCACAGAACTCAGCTACAGTAAATGGAAAAACGCTGTTTTGATTCCTTTCAAGTCTTTTTTTGGCTTAAAAACAGTCATCCTCAGGATTTTGTCGACTTCTAAAAGATCGTTCTCTTAAAAAGGGGAAAAACACCGAGCTCACACATTATCCACTCTCTAGGAGGTGAATATTGTTCAATAGTGGTCCGAGATAGCAAACCAATTAGATTGCTTAAATCACCAAGATCACTTAGGCTGCGTGCACACGGACGCAACAACTGCCAACTCCCAACATTGTTGCGCCAACAATGTTGGAAGTTGTTGCGTGCGTGTTGGCAGTGGTTTGCAAACGGATGCAACAACTCCCAACAATGTTGGGACCTGCAGTGCATCGTGGGAAGGATACAACTCATAAGTCTTTGTAAACCATGCGTAATGAGCGTGCGTGGCCCCAACAATGTTAGAAGAGCTGTACAAACGGATCCAACATTGTTGCGCTACGCTTCGGCGATCACGGAACGTTTGACAGGTTTCAAACTTTGCGCAACAACATGCAACAGGGTGTGCAAACGGACGCAACGTGTAACATCCAACAATGTTGAGAGTTGTTGGCCAACAATGTTGGGTCCGTTTGCGCGGGGCTTTAGTGTGTATATACTAATGGCTCACATACCATGATTACCAAGCCAATCAGAGCTCTAGAATTGCATTATCCAGTGATTCAGTTTTTAATAAAGAACTATATAGAAGGATTAACCAGCAAATAGAGTTTTCAGACAATATTATAATATTTAATATTTTCTTTTCTCAAATCGATTCTTCTAAGCTTGATCAGAAATTAAAATATCGGATTGCTCAAGGTTAGCGCCCAATAAACTTTTCAAAATTTTACTGACAATCACTCCTTATGTTTAATTAAAATATTTGACTGCATGCAAGGGGTGATTTACTGCGACAACAATAGACAAAACATAATTAGAGCTTTTAAACTGCGTTTAATACTAATTGATACATGAATAACCTTTTTTGACCAAGAAACCTGAAGTGGTGGAAAATGTACTTGGAACCATTAAGACCGGAACAGATTGAAGAGGTGGGTAATCAAAAGCAATCAGAAAAGCCTCATGATCATTGGTTTGTCCTCCAAATAAAAGACAGATCAGATGACAGTTACTTGCACAAGGATTTCATTTCAGGAAATGACGTGGCGGTCCTCCCCAATTTAGCTTAACAAACAAGACGAACAAAATTTTACAAAATGTTATCAGCTTTAAAAAAATGCTTTAAACTGTTTTCTTCAAATTGAAGAATAGCTGACTAATGGAGCTTAATTTTTGCTGGACTGGGAAAATTTGTGGTGAAAAACATTTGTATGCATTCATCATGACGGAACTAGTGAAGTGGCGACTAAGTACTGCTGTCTACTGCAATTTAGACAATTTCATAAAAAAGCTGATTGAAATATGGTGAGAGACGCGGTCTAAATAGTTACTTCCTTTTGGTCTTAAGCTGATGGAAATGAATGGAAAGGGTTATCAAGAAAAAGGATGTTCTCCTACTTAAAAACTATTTAAAATAACTAATTGCTGACTGCTCTAATGAGGTTGAACAATTACTGCGTGGTGATGTGCATGGAAATACTGCATTAAAATAAACAGTCAGACAATAATAGCTCCGGCTATAAATCAATTAATTTAGGTTCTAAAAATGTGGATCTCCTAACATGGTTTGCCAGCCTATCATGTTTCACATACAATGCAGCTTTTTCTGGACCTTTCCAAGGCATTTGACACGGTCGATCAAAATATATTGCCATATGAGCTAGTGCATCATGGATTTGGAGTAAAATACTGATCAGGAAGAAAACAAATTGTTGAATTCAAATCAACTAGTTCAGATTGCTTAACAATAAAATGAGGTGTACCACAAGGCTCTGTTCTTGGACCACTCTGTTTTTAATCTATGTCAATGATATATTTAGAAGCTGTAAGATATTAAGCACTTAATGACTGATCTCGAGGGAAACAATTCGTTTGGTTTCCCGAAGAATCTCAATGTTTGCCGAGGCGAAGCAGGCAGCAAATTATCCTCTTGGAGCTGCAGAAACAAATTCGAATGCCTTGTCTGCGAGATGCTATTTATACAAGAACCCAAACCATCATTGAATGTTCAATCGGATTCAATTCGCGCTAAGCATTTCTATTAAGAAATATTAATCTACGTAACAGTGAAGCATGCACGAATACAAACTAATCTATTCAAACTTCAGCTCTTTAAACCACTCTTAATAATGATCTGTGATTCATCGAAACGTTGAGTAACGTTTTTAAGTGTAATTGTTCTTGTTAAATGCTTCAACAAGCAACTGACTGTCGGATCTATTAAAAAAAAAGTTGACTCTAATAGAAAGAGATTTGTTTACATTTTAATAGACAGTACAGTGTTTCAGGGATTTTGCAAGTGCATTTTTTCTGCCCGCCAGTAAACACCGACAAGCTAAATTTTGTCGCTTTCTGTGGTACAACTGCTTCTTTTGTCGCTAAAAAGTCATCTTCCGAAACTTTCACGAAACGGGACGCGATTGACTCCCGTCCCAAAACACTATTCCGAGTGACGGGAGCTAATAAAAACACGCGAAAATTGGTAAGTACAAAAAATAACAAAATAGAAAGATAACACTGATTGTTAAAATGATCTTTTTCTTTAACACTTTTTTAAAGCTTGATCAGAATTTCTCATGAAAAGTTTTCAGTGTTAACACCTTTTACTAAAAATTATTTCTCCTTATGCTTTCATGATTAAATTTTTTTTGTTGCAATGGGTGATTTACTAATGACAACAACAAAAAATATATTAAATATTTAATAGCCTTTAGATTGCTTTTTATACTAATCGACACAGGAAAAATATTTCAGTCGAGTGGAAAAACTAAGAAATACTGATTCAGTGGAGGAAATTGTACCGAACCAAGACCGGATCAATGTGAAGAGGTAGTCAAGTAAAAGCAATCAGAAGAACTGACCTCAATCAGAATCATTGGTTTAGGCTTCAAATAAAAGACAGACCACAAAGACAGTTGCTTGCGCAAGGAGTTCACGTCAAATGGCATAGCCACCCTCTCTAATTTTATTTCAACAAACACGACCAACAAGATTTTGCAAAATGCTACCATGGAAGTCATGGAAAACGAGACAGCAGCGGGAAGCGTTCAACTTCAGTTTTTTTTCACTGTGGGCACCATAATTCTCAACGGCATCGCCTGTCCCTTCACCGTTCAAATGAAATGATTGTTTCACCGATTTGAAAGGTCAGTCGATTCTGTGTGGACACAACGAGGAACTATTCTTTGTAATTCTTAGAGCTATTTATTCTGCCGCAATTTATTAAAAAATCAGGAATGATCGGAACTTACAGTCCAACAATAACTATCAAGTATAGTATGAACATCTATCCGATATGGACTGACTCCACTTTAGAGATCGGGGCGGCGCCAGAGGGCCTATCCGATACCATGTTTCCTGCCGGCGCAAAAGCCATCCGGTATTGTGTGAACAAAGCCGGCTAGAGTAGAACAAATAATGGGCAGTCACCAAATTGAGCTACTGTTGATCGGTTACTCAGGTTACTAAAGTTCAAAGAGACTGAGCATCCTTTTTTTAGTTCGTTTCGTCTTCGTCTTTAAAACAATGCTTTCAACTGCTTTCTTCATGATCACATTGAAGAACAGCTGGCTAATGGATCTTTTAACTGGAGTGGGAAAATTTGTGGTGAAAAACATTTGTACTGATTCATCACGGAAACCACTGAAGTGGGGACTATATTGCTGTGCGCTGACAAGACAATGCCATGAAACAGCTGAATATTATTGATGAGAGACGCCGACTTAATAGTTGGTTTCGTTCTTTATGGTTTTAGGTAATGGAAAGAGTTAAAAGGAACATATTCCTTTATTATGTATTAGAAACAATACACTTGCAAACAGTTATAAAAATAATAAGTCAGGAAAGAGCAATTGCTAATTGATGTAATGAGGTTGGACAATTATTGAATGGCGCTTGTGCTTTAAAATGTTGCATTTAAATAATCAGCAATAGGCTATAAATCGATTGTAATTAGTTTGGGCTACAAAAGAGTTGACCTTCTAACCTGGTTTTCAACGGGGTATCCTCACTGTATACAGCGTTACGGTACCTGACTTTGAAAATGGATATATGCTTCCATCAAAAAACAGGCGTGCATGTAAACAGATAAATTTGACAAAACGTTTTGGATTTCCTTTCGGCTCAAAACAATAAAATAAAAGCTGTTTTAGTTTGAAGTGATTGCCTTCTTTGAGGTCAATCAATATCGGGTATTATAAAATAATTGAGATAGTACGCGTGATCTGATTGGTCAAAAACCTATAGTTTATTATGCCGGTAAACCCATAGAAAAAGGTATCTGGACCACGAGCCATAAACAAAACCGGCTTAATTGATCTGCAAACAACGATTTTAGAAAGGCTAAAAAACAGAACAAGTTACTTGCCCAGCTCTTCTTAATATTAAAAGCGTTGGTTTCCACATTTTATTACTGAGCGTCACAATTCGCTACTGCCATAGCTGTAGAAGTTATAAAGTACAAAGCTGGAAAACAGTTTACATTTCACGACGATGCCAAATCGCAGAGAAAGACAACAACTGTGTGAATTTCTGGTGTAGAAAGTCTCCAGGAAAACTTAACCATGTGCCAACCAGCAACAAAACGGATAGTTTTAGCATTCTTGATTTATTTTATGTCAAAATTAAATTCCTTAATGAAAGAAATTGTTCCAAAAAGAGATCTCTGATCAAGATATGGTAGAAAATCGGCCGCCGTAGGTTGTAAACAAGCTGCCAACGATGATGAAAGATGTCAGAGTTTCGGGCTGGTTTTTTCCAACATTTGCACAAATTATTCGGTGATATCGATGCCATAACCTACCTCAAACCACCTGACTTCACGAATCGACAAATATTAACGCCAATATGTGGCTACGGCAAAGAAACCTTTCTCCACCACTGACATATTTCCATCGGTCGCTGTACGTGCATATAAAGTTACATGCTACAACTTCGCAAATGCAGCCACGTCATTACCGCAGCATTTCCTGATCATAATAACGTCCACAAAACAGATCTTAAACCACTGCGGCTTGTAAAAAGTGAATGAAGTCCTCCATTACAATAGCTGTCAGTTCTGTCTGTAACAACGAAATTCTTACGGATCGACTCAACAAAATACAGCTGCGTACAGTCTGATGTTCAATTAATTTCTACTTCTGTATTAAACAAACCACGAAAGCATTCTTTCATTGTACGTTCGCATGAATATGTGTTGACTTTTCCTGTAAAACAGCTTTCATAAGTTATCATGTAATGAGTGCAAAAACTCGTGTTTTGAAGTGCTGCTGTTTGTTGTTTTGAGAAAGTTCAACGCTATTAATTCGTGAGTCATGATTGGCTTATGATGACTTTAGAGAGAAGACGTGACTTGATCACGGTACTAGAACCATAAATTTTACCTAGAAGACTCCATTCCACTAAAAGTTATTTTATAAAAGCAATAGACCACACTTTCTATGGGTTTACCGGCGTGATAACCCACTTGGAATGTTGGGAGAACACTCGAAAAGCTTGTAAATCACTCGCCTTCGGCTCGTGATTTACAAGCTTTTCTCGTGTTCTCCCAACATCCCGCGTGGGTTATCACGCCGGTAAACCCATAGAAAGTGTGGTCTATTGCTTAAATAACATATAAAACTAAGTAACCCCCAAGACTCAAAGTCGAAGTATATATCTATGCAACTATCTTCAAGGGGACAGTTGTTTTTAGTAATTACCAAATCAGTTAGATAAAATAGTTCGATTTGACTTTTTGTAAATAAGACTGAGTTTAATTGACAGTTCTTTAAGTGCATTTTCACGATTTTGCCGCAAATTCAATAAGAAAATAATTATATACAGGCCTATACTAAAAACACACGACATTTAGCTAAATCCCTTCGCTCTATAATTTCTTGGGATGAAATATAATCGAGGACTCCTAAATCTTCGCCTCTTCGCAGCTTGAATTACATAAATTTGATATCCTTGTTTTTGACTAATGTTTTGGCTAACTGCGCGAAAAGACATTGTAATGAAGTAAAATCACGGTAATTGTTGGTACCCCAGCTTTATTTGTGTTTATAATGTCGTCTGCCGAAACTGTCGCGAAACGGGACGCCATAATTACTAACTCCTATCAAAAAACGGTGACTAGCCTTAAGGATATACTCGAAAAGCTTGTAAATCACTCGCCTTCGGCTCGTGATTTACAAGCTTTTCTCGTGTTCTCCCAACATCCCGCGTGGGTTATCACGCCGGTAAACCCATAGAAAGTGTGGTCTATTGCTTAAATAACATATAAAACTAAGTAACCCCCAAGACTCAAAGTCGAAGTATATATCTATGCAACTATCTTCAAGGGGACAGTTGTTTTTAGTAATTACCAAATCAGTTAGATAAAATAGTTCGATTTGACTTTTTGTAAATAAGACTGAGTTTAATTGACAGTTCTTTAAGTGCATTTTCACGATTTTGCCGCAAATTCAAGAAGAAAATAATTATATACAGGCCTATACTAAAAACACACGACATTTAGCTAAATCCCGTCGCTCTATAATTTCTTGGGATGAAATATAATCGAGGACTCCTAAATCTTCGCCTCTTCACAGCTTGAATTACACAAATTTGATATCCTTGTTTTTGACTAATGTTTTGGCTAACTGCGCGAAAAGACATTGTAATGAAGTAAAATTACGGTAATTGTTGGTACCCCAGCTTTATTTGTGTTTATAATGTCGTCTGCCGAAACTGTCGCGAAACGGGACGCCATAATTACTAACTCCTATTAAAAAACGGTGACTAGCCTTAAGGATATTCTGAGTTACGGGAGCCAATCAACACGCGCGAAAATTGCTATCTACTGATTTGTTTAAAAGAACTATCTAGAAGGATTTCCCCGAACATGGAGTTTCCAGAGAATATTATAATATCTTTTCTTCCTCAAAACGATTTCTTGATCAGAAATTAAAACATCGGATTGCTCCATGTTAGCGCCCAATTAACTTTCTTAAACAAATTTTTATGAACAATCACTCCTTATGTTTAATTAAAATATTTGACTGTATGCAGGGGATCATTTACTGTGACAACAATAGATAAAAATATAATTAGAGATTTTAAACTGCGTTTAACACTAATTGATACATGAATAACCTTTTTTGACCAAGAAACCGAAAGTGGAGGAAAATGAACTCGGAACCGAGACCGGAACAAATTGAAGAGGTGGGTAATTAAAAGCAATCAGAACTGAGAACCTCATGATCGATCATTGGTTAATTTGTCCTCCAAATAAAAGGCAGATCAGAGGACAGTTGCCTGCACAAGGATTTCACTCATGAAATGACATGGCTCCCCAATTTTAGCTTCACAAACAAGACAAACAAGATTTTACAAAATGCTACCATGGTAAACGAAACAGGAGGACGCGTTCAACCCATTGACTTTAGTTTCACCGTTGGTACCATACTGATTGTCAACAGTATCGCGTGTCCCTTCACAGTTTTGCTAAACGTGTTGGTCATCATAGCGGTAAGGAAGCGACCAAGCCTACAGAACAACACAAACATCCTGCTTTCTTGTTTAGCGGTAACTGATCTATTAACTGGTCTCTTGGCTCAACCATCGTTCGTTATTTGGAAAACCTTTTATGTTCTTAAAAACGCCCGTGACATTACTGCAGTAGATGCAGTCAAAGAGGTTCACAACTATTTTTTACGCGTTCTTAATATTAGTTCATCACTTCACTTGATTTTATTAACTTGCGAGAGGTTGTTAGCAATTAAATATACAAACCATTACTCGTACATAGTTAGAAAACGAAACTTTAAGGTATCGGTTCTTGCAATTTGGTCCTTTTCTTTTATGACTGGAGTTTTAGGTTACGGAAAAAAGGCCATTTTTAAAGATATAATGAAACTTCTGAATTTTTTTACGATGTATTTTAGTGTCATTTTTATTGTAATAGCTTACATTACTTTGTATCGTGAAACTCTTCGTCACCGAAAGAGGATCATAAAACAACAGCTTCCACGAACGGAAATTGAAAGATTTGTTAAAGAAAACAAAGCACTGAAGACAACTGTACTTGTGGTAGGTACAATCATCTTTTGTTTTCTACCAAGGAGCATATATCAGCTCTTGACCACAGTATTTCGAAAGCGAAATCAAGTCCCTCTCTTTAGTTTTGACAAACAAATGGAAATCCTTGTTATCGTCGTCCGCACGCTTAGCATGTTAAACTCTTTTGTAAATCCGTTGATTTACTGTATGCGCCAGAAAGAAATGAGAAAGTTTGTGTTTAGTTTAAGGCCATCCAACACCATTAACCCTGTAAACTAAGGAATAGGCCAAACAAACGTCGAATTTTTCATGGGAGGAACCAAACTCTGTGAGTTAAGTTAATAAAAAGTTCATTAACTGGATGAGTTTGGATCGTCTGAAGCAGACTGATAGAACGTCTTAAGATCGTCTCCGGGAAAAACGTCGATCTTCACATGAGACGAACTAAAGTAATAAATTATAAATTTCTATGACGATGTATATTTAGCCTCGTTCGTGAGAAGATTTATCAAAATTGTTTTTTGTTTGATTCAGTTGATTGGTTCTACGGGTCCTAAGTTCGACGTCTGACCCAACAGACGATCTTAACTTAATTTAGGTCCACCCAAATTAGACTTTGATTCGTCTCATGAAGAGTTCGAAGTTTGGCCTAGGCCTAATACAAACATTGTTTCTTGGTGAGTCATTTGACGTAAATATGGAAGTGGGAATAAATATTAAAGTTTGCGGAGTCTGCGAGAAGTGTGATAACTGCATCGTTCAGTAGTTATATTCAGTGATATAGTAGTTACATTCTGTTTTGACACTGTCATCTCTTTTAGTCATGAAAACTCTTTCTGGGAACGTTTTTCAAATGACATATTCCGTCCTCGTTAAATCTAACTTTATAATGATTGCAGCGTTCTGAGGTGAATCAGACACAAAAAAATCCCTAATATAGAAAAACTATCAAATTAGGCATATTTACAATAAAACAAGTTTTTCACATTATAAAATTGGAAATAAAAGTAAAATTTACGAATATGCTTCTTAACTAAAAACTAAAAAGGTACTTAAAAGGAATTTTCAGCAAAAATCAAACGAAATTGTCAAGACATTCAATGACATCAAATACTCATAGACGAAATGACAAATCGGAATATCAGGAGTGTGCGTGTGAAATGGATAAGAGTTTGAAGAGAGGAATGTGTATCAAGTTTGAGAGTCGAAAGATTTGTATAGCTGGTAACCAGTGTGACAAAAGTGATTTGGATATTCACAATGGGGAAGACGAGAGGCTGCCTGTGTTCATGTAAATGTGTTCCAATAAAGGACGAGACGATTGTCAACAATTGCTGGTTTGCACGTGACGTCACGGCGGCCATGTTGGTGGTCAAGAACAAAAGCATTTCTCTCCTCTGGGAACTAAACTCTATTTTCATCTAAATTTTTCGAGGAAATATTCTTTTGTTTTGACCCCCAACATGGCCGCCTTGTCACGTGGTTGCAAACCAAGAATTGAAACCAAAAGGGAGTCACGCTTCTTTTGTAACTACTGTGATAGCTGTAACAATTCTTCTTATGCTTTCAATTTTGTTTAGCAGAGTGACTGTTAATGTCCTTGTTGTATTGCACGTTGTGTTTTATATAACGCGGTACATGTAAGGTGCTCGGTGGCAGGATTTTGCGTTATCAGCAAGTTTTGTTTCAGAATTAGAGTGTTTTGATGGCAGTGAGGTGACAGGAAAAGGCAATGACTCAATTGTACAGAATCAAAATTGTGTCGTAGAGGAAGTAAAAGAACTTGAATTTATTTATATCTCGTCGTGCATGGGAAATTTATTTATTACAGAACTTAAAATTCCATTGGTTTAAATAAGGTTAGTCAGTTCTCTCGATGCGGTCGAGCAAATAGCAGATTACCGATGAAGAAAATAAAATCTTTGTTACAGAAAACACAGAAAGTGAAAGTTTTTGCATGGAAGGGTATTCGGAAAAATACACCATTGTCGTCTGAAATTCATTGTTATAAACAGGTACAGAAGTAACTGTAACAGTGTGAGGTTTTTACTTAAAGGGCCACTCCAAAATTAGTTCGTAAACGAGGGAAGGTGTATCTGTCGTCTAAGTTGAATTGCCGGGTTAATTTTGGCCTTGTACTGATATCGAGAAGAATCCAGGACCATCAGTTTATGTAGGTGCTACAAAAACAATTCATGCTCTATACTGCAAGGAAACGTTTCAGTATTTAGGGAAAATGCAGGACAACAATGTGTTGCAATGAGTCTGTGCGCTTTACTTTACAGTAAGATAAGAAGGGTTACTTCTGTTGATATGATTCAAATAGTGATTGTTGGTAATCAGATATATTCTAGTCTGTCACTGCTTGCAAGACAATTTGTGTTAATGTTAACAGAATTGCCAGGAATGGTTACAGTGTTTTAGCGATTTTTCCAGCTTGAATACAGTGAGAGTTATACTTGTAACATGATGCCAGAATTGAGGGGTATCACTACCACTGGGTACAGCATTTGAAACACTCTTGGCTCTGAACTACAACTCACTCATTTTAACGACGGGAATTATTGGTGTTGTTATCTTACAGCATTGAGGGTGGTGGATACAGAGCATTTGATTCTCGTGCTAGAGATATGTATGGTAACAGTCATAGTGAAAGGACATGTGTATTGTTGGAAATTAAATCCATGCATAAATTAGTACAATATTAATTTTCAGAGTCTATATGGGAATGAGGATATATATGAGCTTAAAGGTGTACATATTGCCACCTTTGAAGTTGATCTTCTCTTAAGCAGTGTTGAATATTGTAGTATATCAAATGTTGATAGTTACCAATGTTCCTGTAAACAGTGCTGCGCTGTAGCAGTTGATGCAATGTGTTACTCTGTTATAAATCCTTGTGGATACTGGACTTCAGGAACTTTATCTGCCCTTATTAGTAACCGGAATACATTGTACAATGTGATGGGTGTGAAAAGGCATATTATGCCAGTCAATCTTCCACGAAGTGTCAGTATCAGTGGAGCTCAGATAAACCTCACTCTCCGGGCTTTAAGCACTGGTGTCCTATGTTGCAATTTGGCTGAAAGCAAGTCTGTGTTGAAGATGTGCTTTTCAAAACATTGTCATGAAGTGACAGGATTTTTGTGGATTGGAGCATACTGTATAAGTTGTGTGGTTCAGCAAAGAAGTAGAATAAAGGATTTATTTTCTCTGGTGGAATATGATGACTGTTGTTTAGCTGCAATAAGGCATGTTAAAAGTATCATACGCGTAATACAACCACGCCCAAATATACGCTCCCACAGCGTCTTTTGACCACTATGAGATGAAGCCGCTTTTCCAAAGCTTATCATTTTTTTAAAATATTAGCTAATTAAGTGGATAGCATGCTATTTCACTTTTTTATAATTCTTAAAGCTTCGTTTCAAAATATTTCCTAAACGCTCTCATAGAATTTGTTCAAACTTTGCCATAATTGAGGCAATTATGGCAGGTACATACTCCCTTAAGCGATTTCTTATTAAAAAAATCCTGGTACAGAGAAACACAAAGATAAGTTTAAAAGGTAATGGCGTCATTACGTTGCCATGGCGACTCCGATTGTAATAAAACCCAGACAATAAGAAATTTCCATCTTTATATAATAGAGTTGTGGTAACCTTTTTAACACATCTTTACTTTTGCCGACGTAGTTAATGCTCAAACTTGGGAGGTGTCCCCCCTAAAAAATCCAGTCAAGCCATCTTAAGTTCAGGAATAGTTCGACGTCTGGCTCAGTTAAGTTCGTCGGAATGAGTTTGGATCGTCGAACACGTTCTATCCGTCTGCTTCAGACGCATAGAACGTCGTAAGATTGTCTCCGGGACAAACTTCTATCTTCATATGCGACGATGAACTATTAATTGTAAAATTAAAAATTTGTATGATGTATATTTAGCCTCGTTCGTGAGAATATTGATCAAAATTGCTTTTTGCTCTGATTCAGTTGACTGGTTCGAGGGTCCTAAGTTCGACGTCTGACCAACATACTATCTTAACTTAATTTAGGTCGGCCCAAAGGTGTAAACAAATTAGAGTTTGGTTCGTCTAATGAAAAGTTTGACGTTTGGCCTGGGCCTAATACAAACATTGTTTCTTTGGTGAGTCATTTGGTATAAATATTGAAGTGGAAAGCGAAATATTAAAGTTTGCAGAGTCTGCGAGAAGTGTGATAACTACATCGTTCGGTAGTTATATTCAATAATCTAGTAGTTATATTCTCACATACTGTCATAATGAAAACGATTTCAGGGAGCGTTTTTTCAAAGACATATTCCGCCCACGTTCAATCAAACTTAATGTTTGCAGCGTTCTGAGATGAATCAAACAAAAAACCCTAATGAACAAAAACTGTTAAATGAAGTATATTTACGATAAATCAAGCTTTTCACGATATAAAATTGGAAATAACACTAAAATTTACGAATATGCTTCCCAAATAATGAATTAAAATACTTTGTAAAAACTAACAAAGGACTTTCATCAAAAATCACAATATAAAGCGATTTAAACTGTCGGTCTAAAAACTAATTGTAACTAGCACTCAGGCCAGACTAACCAGGAAATTTGGTTTAAAAAATCTCTGAATTGGCATAAAATCACTTAAAAGTCCCTCAAATTGCGAAAGGTGGCTCCTGATCCCCTAACGCACATGTGGACGTCAGACCTTACAATGTCAAAACAGTGGTTCCCCGTCCTTAAAACGCGATAGCTTGTCAGCTAGGTTTTTCATCAGTAACTGACGTTCGGTTCCCATTTCGCAGTTCGTACCAAAAACCCGAGGAGTAATAGTCCCCATTCGCCATCAAATAAACCCGGCAATAAATGATAAAAACTATAAATATAAATTATAAATAGAGTTTACAAATAATAGGGCATTTTCAAGTTCTGAAAACCCTTAAGTTTAAAAGAAAGCGAAATTGACCATTACTCAGATTTAAAATTACGTTATTTTGACGATAACATTGTATTTTATATCTTTTCTGCACTTAAGACTTTTGCTAATATCAACGAAATCCTGACACTAGGGGAAAATTATCATTTTTCAACTTCTCGGCATTTCTGACTCAGCGATGTAACATTTTCTAAGCAAATTTTATCAACAATTTAGCCAGTGTGACATATTTAGTAAAATACTTGACAGCTGCATGAGTTCGATGCATTTACTAAGAAAACAAAGCCTGAAAAAGTACTTATTAATTGCACACTATTATAAAGTAACATTCTCCTCAGTCGCAAAGAACAAATCGGAGAGACAGCTGCTTCAGAAAGTTTCATTTTATTATGGAGATCCTCTCTGATTCCAATTTAACAAACACAACCAACAACATTGTGCGCAATTCTACCGTGGAAAACAAGACAGAAGGAAGCGTTCAACTTGAGTTTATTTTCACCGTTGGAGCCATAATTATCAACGGTATCTCTTGTCCCTTCACGGTGTTGCTGAACGTATTGGTCATAATGGCGGTAAAGAAGCGTCCAAGCCTACAGAGCAACACAAACATCCTGCTTTCTTGTTTAGCGGTAACTGATTTGTTGACTGGTTTAATAGTGCAACCATCGTTCGTCGCTTGGAAAAGCTTTTACGTTCTAAAAAACGTCAACGTTACTGCATTCATGGAGGTTCAGAACTATTTTTTACGCTTTCTTACTATTAGTTCATGTCTTCATCTGATGTTAGCAACTTGCGAGAGGTTGCTAGCCGTTAAATATACAAACTATTATTCATACATAGTCAGAAAGCGAAACATTAAGGTATCGGTTCTTGCAGTTTGGTCCTTTTCATTTATAATTGGAGTATTAAGTTTCGTAAAATCCGACATTTCAAAATATTCAATGAAAACTTTGCATTTCTTTGCGCTGTCTTTCAGTATTATTTTTATTGTAGTAACTTACATTATTTTGTATCGCGAAACTCTTCGCCATCGAAAAAGGATCAGAACTCAACAGCTTCCACAAACTGAAATTGAAAGATTCGTAAAAGAAAACAAAGCGCTGAAGACAACTGTACTTGTGGTTGGTGCCGTCCTGTTATGTTTCCTACCCATGACTGTATATCAGCTCTTAACAACAGTATTATCCAAGCAAAATCAACTCCTCCTTTTTGCTTCTGGAGAAATGAGGGAAATTCTTAGTATCGTGATTCGAACGCCTGGCATGTTAAACTCTCTTGTAAATCCACTGATTTACTGTATGCGCCAGAAAGAAATGAGAAAGTTTGTATTTAGTTTGCGGTTTTCCCACGCCATTAACCCTGTAAACTAAGACAACAAGTAGTTTGTCTGTGTGTAAATTGATAGGAACTGTGAAAAATAAATGTTAAAGTTTGCATAACAGAGCAGAGATTTTGGCATATTAAACCAAATGGTTCAAAAATTATACTGAACCATTCTGGTTACCGCCATAATGAAAACTATCTCCATCAGAGCATTTTGTCAATGACATATTCCATTTTCGCTAAATCTAACGTATCCTTGGCTCGGAGATACGGTGGATCTTCCTTAAAGACAGAAATACTGACCCTAGAAATCAGTAACCTACTAAAGAGACCTAGAACTTCGCAAAGTGGTGTAGTGGAGGATTTGATGATGTATATACCAGGAACCAGGTTATTTCAGATTTCGGCTTCTGTGTATATGTAGAATGGAAGAATTCTTCTACTGTAATCCACCTTCATGCATAGTGGTTTTTTTTTGCTGTAAACATGCGAGTTTTTTCGCTTGCTGTGAGAGTTTTTTCCCTCAAAAGGTAAAGAGATGCAGAAGGCTCCTAAAGTTAAGTAGGGATTTGAAGTTTCTTTTTAGTGGCTTACAGTTTATTAGTTTAAATTTAATTGTTTTTATTATAAGTATTAAAACGGAGGCATCGCTTTTATCCCTGGCTAAATCTATATTAAACATTACACAGCTATAGACACTTCGTCCTTACAGAGTCATGAACCTGGTCTGTCCGGACAGGTCTTCCCAGTTCCTAGTCTTGACGATCATTCATTTTGCTTAGCACTATTTCAAATGCCTTTAATGGCAATTATCCCAACTGCTCAATTTATCTTTTGTCAAACGCCCGGGGAATTCTCGTGGAATCGAAATTTTACGGACCCCAAGCAAGTTTAGACTGAAAAACAGAGAGTAAATTTTGCATGCATCCTCCATGAAACGTTGTCATATTAGCGCAGTCATGCCGTGACAGGAAAGAAAATATACCCAGAAAGTGCGATAGACGCACTCAGAGTCTTCGTTTTTCTTTTTAATTTGTTTAAACGTTATTAAAACTGTATCGGTTTGATTATTTTCGCTATTTACATCTGACTGGATTTGTTAAAACGTGGATAAAGAAATTTCAAGTTCATTTTAACTATTTGACATCTAAGTGGAATGGGAAGTAGTTAAAAGTCACTAGCTGAAGCTAAACAATGACAGCATTATTGCTGGCAATAGACGGTAAAGTTCTCTCGCAGAAGTAACAGGATTTTGCGATGAAATAAACAACCCTTGCAACGCCCAGAAATTGTAATCTTTTAGTCAGTCAAACCGTGAGGCCCACAGCTCAGTGTCGGCCGAAGACAGATTAAGAATCCACAATCTTTAAGCACATAATAGGCTTTCTAAGAGAAATCACCTAAACTAAACACTCAGGAAGCGTTTTTATGCTTGGCACAAAGTATTCTGGTAACACGAGCTCAACCGCACATACCTGAGATTTGTCTGCCTTGTCTGTCAACACTTTCGGTAAATCACACAATAAATGACTTTTGCGGGAATCCCAACACTTTCGAAAACCACTCATAATACTTCCACACTCAACAGGGCAAAACATCGTCAAATTACTCCGTAAAACTCTCGCTTTCTCCACATAAATCGTCACATGGAACTTTTCGCGACTCATAGACAGTCGATTTATTCAAAATCCCGGATGTAAAAGAGCGGTTGAAAATGAGACATACAGCCCCCGCCTTCAAACAATTTTTTACTAAGTGTTTGGCCTGGTCAGAAATCAGCATGAATTTCCATCTTGCCGAATAGATTTCAACCCTAGAACCTACTTTGTGAGGCCAAAGACTTGTTACTGCCAACAACAAAGCTCGCAATATCCAATCTTTCTACAATATTCTCGCAATATCCAGTCTATCTATTGTGGCCTATCCGGTACCGATTAAATAAATAAAAAGTAACTATGAAAAAAAAAAAATACATGCTCCACTACAAGACTAGGCTCGATTTCCGCCGTCTCCCGGGTCCGGTCTTTGATCCTCCCCGAAAAGAGACGGCTGGACGCGTGACCCGTTGACCTTGTCTGTGACGTAATTGAAAAATTGATAATTTAGGCGTCTCCGATGTCACTGGAAGTGAAACCGGTCTTCAAGTTTCTTATTTAGTTGGCTCAAAATTGCATCAAGCTCTCCCTTACCCACCCAAATGACTTTCGAAATAGTTTTTCGGTACATTTCCATACATTGTGAAAAAGATTCTTCGGTACATTTCTGTACAGGGCGACATGTAGTTAATTTTCTCTGATCTTCGAATATTGGATTTCGTCTTCTGTGGGTCCCAACTGACTGATTCTCGGAAGCGGAACAAATTAAATGGAAAAGTTTCTGATTTACCAGACAGAATTTCCATCGTATTGAATGTTCCTCTGTCAAATATAAACATCGACGGTTACATCTAACGAACGCAGTTATCGACACCTAAAGCGTCTTGAAAAGATCCTTGAAGATGCAAAATCTCTCCAACCACAATCATTGGCCGTTTTTATGCTAGAGACGTTAAAGTCGTCTAGGCGCATTTAACGTCTGAGACGTTAAAGTCGTCTAGTGTAAAAACGGGACGCACAAAAGTAGACGACCTTATTTAAAAAAGTAGATTTTTCTGAAAAAAGGACTAGGCTCCACTCTCGGAAGACACTGGACACGAGTTAAAGCAGCGCCAAAAATGAACTTCAAGCTAGCAAACTTCCTAGTTTACGACGTCCCGTCTTTATACCAGACGACTTTAACGTCTGAGACGTTAAAGTCGTCTGTTAAGTGCGTCGTTCGGACGCACTTAACCGAAGACGTTAAAGTCGTCAGACGTTAAAGTCGTCTGCCTTATTTACCGTTTTTATACTAGACGTTAAAGTCGTCTTAAGACGACTTTAACGTCTCAGACGACTTTAACGTCTCTAGCATAAAAACGGCCAATCACAACAAACAATCGAACAAAACGTTGTGTTCCTTCGGACTCTAGAATTTCGCCTGGTGTCTCCGCGTCGTCGAAATCGCTTCGCCATGCGATGGATCTTGGAAGGACAGGAGGGACTTTTTGTTTTGATGTGATAATTTCTGCGACAATCTTTGCCAGACGAAAATCTGCAGGCGGTAACATGATTGGCTTAAACTAACAAAGGAAAACGCACGCGTCCAGCCGCTCTTTCGGGGGATGAGTGCGGGCTCATTTTCCCGAACAGCGGCTGGTAATCGAGCCTACTACAAGACTCACTCAGAGAGTATATAAGAGACATTTCTGTAGCCATGTTTTTGCAAATCCAGTCAGACATATATGTCATAATTGTTCTGATCTCTCATGAAATAAATGAATTCAAATCAGCATAGTGGCCCCTGAAAAAAAGATATAAAACAGTCAATAGGCCATTTGCCCGATAACGTCTTTTTGCTACTAAGGCCAAAATTTATTTCGTTCCTTCTTTCATGTGTATTTAAATTTGGTAATCCCAGTGAGGTTTAAATAACAGAAGCCTACAGAAGCTCTAATATGCACAAGAAAGCAAAACCCTGAAGGACTCTGGTAGTAGTAGTAAAATGATGTCATCGCGCAAACGGCCTTTCAAAAAGAATACAATCTAATCGTTCGATAAAACGTAAATACCATTGTTATTCATTCAGAATATTTCTCCGCTTCTGATTGGCTCAAATGTCTTCATAACCAGCTAGCATTGTCCAAATTTCGAAGAAGTTGCGATATTCGATGACAATGACATCAAACGGAGCAGGATTACTTAACTGCAGAAAAAGGCATAGCAACGGAGAAGCCCTGGAGAAAGGGTTGCTTTAGCTCAGCTGCTTTAGTACTGTGCTAGAAAAAATGGCGGAAAATCTCACTCGTTTTGCTAAGATGAATTAGCCGAACTAGAACGAACTACTGCTTAAAAAATATAGCAAGAACAGCAAAAAATAATACAACTCGACGAATGACAACTGCCATTTAAAGAATATCTGGTAGCTGACTTAAGACTCACTACAAACATCCCTTTAAGTCCAGAATTTGCCCCGGCCGTAACAGGCAAATCAAGACAGGTTTTTTACATTGATCGAAGTAAGCAAGTTTTCTAAGTATGAATTCTTTGAAATGAATAATAGAACAATTATTGAATCGGTTAATTATCATACGTTTCTGGGAAACTGCCCACCTACCCTTCCCCTAAGCCAACATTTTACGCTAAGTGAGAAGTAAGTGTTAATGTTGGCTTAGGAGAGGGGTAGGTGGGCGGTATAATGATCCGAATCGGTTTTTTTATTATCTGAAGAATAGCCCATTTTACAGTTACAGGTGAAAACGAGACTGGAGTTGACCTTGTTTTGATACAAACCTTCTTGCTTTATCATGTAAATCAGGTTTTTCGTATGCTAACCGCGAATTTTTCAGAATAATTTCCATAAGACAAGGAAAGAGGTTTGTATCAAAACAAGGTCAACCCTAGCCTGACGTCTTCTCATAGGCTAGGATACTAAGCCCACAACTGCTCGGAAGTTGCACTCAGCCTCATTCAATAATTACGTACTAAGTATTCTTCCGTCCTTGTTCATAATATAACCCTAGCCTCCCACGTAGACAATCTTTTGGTTCGAAACACACATCCTCCCCGGCTAAGAACGTTTGCGTTGGAGGCTATTTAATAATTATTCCTTGAGCCCTCATGGGCTATGAGTCAATAACCCATGAGGGCGAAGGCGAGAGGAAAAATTGTTTTAGTAAAATCCAACTAGTTGGTAAAAAATATCGAGACAAAACAACTTTAGCTACCTAAAGCTAGACTTTAATCATTTTTTGCCCACCAAATTGTAGGCACTTTTCGCTATCAGTGGGCCATAACATATATATAGCCTAGTAGTAGCTCAACCAATCAGAACGCAGCATGATAATAGACCACTAGCTGGATTTTACTAATATCAAATATATCGTATCCGTAACAATTTATTGGTATGCTAATGCTTTTCCCTCTGTCCGAAACGTTTTCCCCCGGCTTATAAATTGCCTTGCCTTTTTTCCCTCAGAGCGTTTTTGTCTGTTTATGAAAAATCATACCAATAGATTTTATGCATGATTTATTTTTTTATAACGATGATCAAACGCCTTGAAGTCATAAGCGAGGACGTTTAAAGAATGGATGATCCTTTGCCTTTTAATTTATTTGCAAGAAAGCTTTTGAATTACGAATTATGAAGTCGAACTATCTAAAACAAACCTAGGGTTAGATGTCCCCCTTAACCATTAGGTTTTTCGTGAATCAATACGCAGGCAAAACGAGGATGCTGCCATCAGTCGTTTTGATCATGTAGACATAAGTTATACCCCGGTATACATCGAAAAGGCACACGTACACACGTTTAATGCAAATACAATTTGGACACTAATACAAAACGGCGAATACAGCTGTTAAGTTAATATATATTGAAAAATATTCAATGTTTCCATAAAATGGGCGAGAAAATCGATAAAAAATGAGTGACTGAGCCCACGTGCACGGATCAAAAAGACAAGAAAGGTAAAACAATAGTTCGAAAACTTAGGGAATAAAATGAGAAAAGATGCGTAGTCAATATTAATTTATTTCCTAAAAAGAGACAGAAAATGCATAAATTGAGTGGCCGCACCGTCCCGGTGCTGACCAAAACCAACAAAATTTCTTATAATAAGTTCTCACTGTTGATTCAGTGGTCGGCTGAGTTGAAAAAGGTCGTCATAAAGTTTCCTGGTCAAACTTTGTCACTCATTTTGGTTTCACATTTTCAGAATGACATAGGATCGGATCAAATTGAAGTGGCTGTCCTTCCTAAGAAAGGAAGAGCAAGAATCATTGGTTTATCATCGTCATTAACAATAATTCAGAGAAACAGCTGCTTCAGGAAGTCTCCCGTATGGCCACCCATTCTAATTTCAATTTACAAAATTAATACCACCAACACCATTTTGAATGTTGCCTCCATGGAAAACGAGACACAAAGCGTCCAAGTCAACTATATTTTGACCGTTGGCCACATTATTATCAACGGCATCGCTTGTCCCTTCACCGTTCTGTTAAACTTGTTGGTCATCCTGGTGGTAAAAAGAGGCGACCAAGCCTACAGAGCAACACAAACATCCTGCTTTCCTGTTTAGCGGTAACTGATCTGTTGACTGGTCTCATAGCGCAACCATCATTCGTTGTTTGGAAAACTTTGTATGTTCTTAAAAACATCAACTTTACTGCAGTCAAAGAGGTTCACAAATATTTTTTTCGTGCTTTTATCATAAGTTCATCACTCCATTTAATGTTAGTAACTTGCGAGAGGCTGTTGGCGATTAAATATACAAACCATTATTTATACATAGCCACAAGGCGAAATATTAAGGTATCGGTCGTTTTATCATGGTTCTTTTCTTTCATCATTAGCGGATTGAGGTATATAAAATATGATATTTCAAGGTATGTAATGAAAACTTTGCATTTTCTTGCGATATCTTTTAGTGTCGTTTTTATTGTAGTAGCTTACATTATTTTGTATCTTGAAACTCTTCGTCACCGAAAGAAAATCAGAACTCAGCAGCTTCCACAACAGGAAATTGAAAGATTCGTTAAAGAAAACAAAGCGCTGAAGACAACTGTACTTGTTGTAGGTGCCGTGGTGCTGTGTTTTCTACCGATGGCCGTGTATCAGCTGTTAACAACATTGTCGTCGAGAGGAAATAAAAAACTTCTTTATGACACCGAACTGGTGGAGTTTCTGACTCTCATGGTTCGCACGGCTGGTATGTTAAACTCTCTTGTAAATCCATTGATTTATTGTATGCGTCAGAAAGAACTGAGAAAGTGTGTATCAAGATTACTTTAAAAGTTTAATGAATACATTTGCACCTGACCGTCGCAATTTGTAATAATCATCGCATTTTGTAATACCTGTGGCAATTTTTTATAAGTCAGTTACACTTTCAGGATTTACCCGTCGCCAGTTTGTAACATGCTGTATCACACTTCGTAATGAAACTAGTTGTTGCAATATAGCTGTCTAAGAGTCGCACTTTGTAATAAACTAAGCTTTTGCAAATTGTAATAATCGCACATTGTAATAAACTTTAGTTATGCTATGAGATTCGCTATCATGACTTTGATGTTTCTCAGGACATGAAATTTTCCAGGACATACCGGCTTTTTTATAGTTTCATTGTCTTAAACTGCAAAAACATAAACTTTTCTGCCTTGCTTGTTCCTTTTTTTTGACGAGATTAACAGAACTCCAGTGCAGGAGCGCTATCTAAGATTATGCTTTAAGGTGGCTCAACTGGATTTTTTAGGGAGTATATTTCCTCACTTTGAGCGTTAAGTACGTCAGCGTAAACGAGGATATCGGTTTAAGATTACCACAGCTGTACTATACAAAGATGAAAATTTTCCATGATCTATGTTTTATTGACATCGGAGTTGCCATGGGAACGTAATGACACCATTACGTTTTTTACTTGCCTTTGAATTTCTCGGTACCAGGTGTTTTTTTTTTCAGAACTCGCTTAAGGGAGCGTGTACCTCCCCTAATTACCTGGATTATGGCAAAGCTTGAACAAATTATATGACGGCGTTTTGGAAATATTTTGAAACTATGTTTTAAGGGTCATAAAAACAGTTAATAAACATGCTATCGACATAATTGGCTAATACTGTAAAGAAATTGGTTGTTTACCATTCCTGTTGGGATGTAAATGGTAAACGTTTTTTTTTTGGTTCGTTCCACTGGAAAATTCCCGGGATAAACAGAAATTCTGAAAAGGTAGTCCCGTTTTCCCTGTTGGGACGTTCCGAATGGAAATTCGTTATTTACCATTTACAAGTTTCTTGAGATTCGCACTGTCTAGTTTCATGTTGAAACTAGAATCCAGTCTAGCTCGGCGCGGCAATTCGGAAATTTTAGGCAAATGGTAAACGACACGTACCGTTCTTACCGGACGAAAATTTCCAACCAAAATTTCCGGAATTTTTTTATAAATGGTAAACAACCTTTGACGAGGTGAAATTATGAGGTAAAATTGTTGGGTGACGAAAAGGCAACGATGAGGAAGAACACACAGGCACTGTTTTATGTCAAGAGGTAACGTGGCGCTGTCTAACGCTGAGGACAATACTCGTTTACTCGGAAGTGCCTATAAAAGAAGGCCAGAAAGATTGCCAGCCGAGTTGGAAAGTAAAGAAAGCAAGACGAAAAAAGTTTTTAAACAAAGTTTTCTTTTCACAATACTCACATTTATAAACTCTTGTTAATTGTAAATAGTTTTGTACATTTCGTTCACTCAGAAGTCTTGTTCTTCCTAATATTGACAGTCATTCCCCTTAACCCTTTAAGCCCTAAGAGTGATCAGGATCAAATTTCTCCTTGTAATATCAATACTTTGTAAAACAGAGTGGTCATGAGAATTACGGACATGATCACACAAGATGAATTTACTTGATATTTTATCAACTTCACCCCCACTACTTCTGTAGGAAATGAATAGGGGCAACAAATGAGAATTCAAATTTTGATCTTATGGTTTAAAGGGTAAAGCAACGATGATGGCGACGTCGGCATGTTCTAAGCCGGAACACCACCCCGAAAATATGGCAATAGCCAAAATGAAAAGCACATATGGAAAACATTTTCTGTTTGTTTCATCCATTTCCAGGTGTACGGGCGTGTTCCGGTGTTCAAGGTTAATTTTTTAGTACCGTATTTATTCGAATAAGCGCCCAACCTCGAATTACCGTCCACCTCGAATAAGCGCCCATCCTAAAGGCAAAAAAAGTTAATAAGCGCCCAGCCTCGAATAAGCGCCCATCCCCTCCTCCTCCCAATCAAACTCAAATAAGCGTTCACCCCCCACACCACCCACTTGAGTGAGTAAATTCTATTAAGAGACTTCCCCGAGGACGGAGTTTTGTTCAGAGATTTTACAGAAACCTTGCTTTGTTACTTCTTCTCGTTTTGTTATTAGCATTTATTGCTTTGTTGCAAAATGAACATACTTCACTTGCTAAAAATGGTGAAAACTTAATAAGCGCCCAGCCTCGAATAAGCGCCCACTCTCAAGGTCCAAAAATTTAATAAGCGCCCAGGGCGGTTAATCGAATAAATAGGGTACATGCGGGCGACGGCAGTGAAAACGTCATTTCTAAGCTTAATTCGCACCATTTCAAACCACCTAATCGCAATCATTCCAACTACAATACTGTTCAAAACGTTTGGGACACTTCGTTTTTCGGGTGAGGAAAATGCAATTCAAGTCGTGGTACAACCACGCATGCTCGTGGTTCGACTACAGCTTTGAACATTTGCATGCCATTTTTATCATAGACAACAGAAAATTGATGTCTATTTGTTAAATATACTTATTAAGAGAAACAAACACACACACAAAAAAAACAAAATCCACAATAAAAAGATAATAAAGACAAAACACGACCTGACTGAGAAGGTTTTATAGACAGCAGGGCAATACACCTTACTCAAAATGGTGGAAAATTTAGTTATTCTTTTTTTTTTCATGATAAATGGCCCGGCTTAATACCTCGTTTCAAGGTAAAAGTTGTATTTTGATTTTGCAGATGCAATTGAGATTATGAGGGCTACTTAGCACAGAATATTACAACATTTTTGAATGAGGTGTACGATTATATCACAAAATCACTCAATTTCAAGTTTATCAAGTCTTACAAGAAAAAGTACGTTTGTACAGCACTTACAAAAATCATCGGTTCATTTTTCGAAAAATCAATTGAAAACATTATACAATTCTGACAATTCGTTTAAACGTTATTAAAACTCCATCGGTTTGATTATTGTGGCTATTTACATATGTTATAATTGCTCCATTTCTAATGATACAAATGAATTCAGATCAGCTATGGCCCCTAGAAAAGAGATAAAACAGTCATGAAAAAGATCACAAACACACCGACGCTAAAGGTCGATTATAGACTTAACAAGATATGGGTATACGCGTGCACTCATTTCAAATGTTTTGGGTAAAGAGCTGGAGTGTTTCCTTGTCTGTTAAAAACTATTCAACTTATATTATAACTTCCAAGTCTTTGTTTGGCTAGTATAAGTAACATCTTAGTCTGCTACACAACCGTTCAAAGTAATGCACCGCGGCCTGTAAAGAACACTACTGAAACCCGCGTAATAATATTTCCCAGAGGTGTGATACAGTAAAAACCCGCAACTAAAAATCTACATTTTCCCAAGTTCACCAAACAGGTTATTACATAAATTGTAATTAGCAAAAATTTAGTCTATTTAGGTTCTTAAATGGGTTCCAATTCTCTGAAGAAAAAATACATTGCAGCTAAAAGGAAACCATTTAGTGGTATTAGTATTCGGATTATTCCTTATATATAAAATCTGCATACCATTACATTGCAGTTGGAGTGATAAGCCGCTTATGTTTCCCAAGAGGATCCTAAATGTTGGCTTACCTTATTTGTCCAATTGTACCGAATTTTTTTTTATAATATAGATTTTAGAAAATAAGAACCTGTTTCAAATTCTAGGCTAAACAGGATGTTGTATAGAGGGAGCCTAACTGTCAAATTTTACGGCCTAACAGGTTCTTAGCCGCGGGTTTTTACTGTATTAAAAATCAGTGTCTTGCTCAGGCTCTTGCCTCATGACTTCGTCGCCAGAGATCTATGATTTAGTTTAATACAGGTCTGGGAATACGATTGTTTGGAGAGGATGTTCAGCTGGTCTTCATTTAATACGTTTTGCCTGATAATTTTTTCATTTGAAACGGGTATGTCGAATGCCATGATCGTCTTGTCAATAGTCCGGTTTTGAATTCGTCGTGGCCGCTAAATGAAAGCGCGAAAAGGTTAGCCTCGACCTAAGGTAAAACTGATTCAAAAATACCGGTGAGAAGGTGGCTGAATTTGAGCAGTAAAAACAAAAGACACAGTTGTACACAGGTCTTCTTCTGACTGGAATTTGTGAATATATTGACCTTAGGTCGAGGCTAACCCCGTATATACGAGTCTTCAGTGCTCCTATTCAGCGGTCGCGACGAATTCGAAACTGGACTATTAAAGGAGGCTGGCTCACAGTTAAACTTGGTGGCAAGTCGAAGGTCGCAAACAATCCTGAACTGAAGAGTCTGGACGCGAAGGACTTCAGTAACTTGGGTCTAATAGCTAGTAAGCTGGGCTGTTTTTTGTTGAATGATTGATCGGACTACATGTTTTTCAGTGAAAAGTTTAAAAAAAGGCCACGTAAGAAGCATACATTACCTTCTATTTTAGCAATTTCATCTAGTGTTTTCTTGACGTCTACTTCTTCTATTGTGGACATCTTATTTAGTGTTTTTGGCAACGACTTTTCACCTTGCTGTTCTCTGAAAAGTTCAGATTTCAGACAAAAATGACTAAAACTTCAGACACTTAAACCAGAACAGACACGAAATGCAAGTTATTCAGCGGTCGCTTGCTGGATGAAGTGACATATTCAGTTTACCTGTTTTTGACCAGGTGACCTCCATCTAGAAAAAAGAAGAAGACTGTTTAAATTCTCCAAACAGTTTAAAATATATAATTTCATACGGGGACACAAAACAAAGAGGAACAAACGTCAAAAATCTACTCTAGTCTAGCATGCGTTTTATTGACAAGGATCACTATAACAGAAATAGATTGCAATGTCGAAAATGCCGCAATATTTTCCATATTGTTTACTAGGGTCAATGGAAAATCTATAAAGATGGCTTCGTGTCCCGTAATTTCCCCAAAACATTTTTGGCGTAATCGAATGCACTTTACTTTCGTTTACTGGCGCAAAGTTACGAGGGGCACAGTAATTTTTCTGTGAGGGTGAGATGTATAACTTTTCTGGAGTGCATTTGTAAAAGCTCCCGAAGAGTTTTCAGGCCCAGAAAAGGCTTTTTTTCATATCCATTTTTTAACGATTCCTGGGCGTTTTTGCTCAAAGCAAGCCAACATACTTCTCGACCTTGTAAAGTTTTCGCATTTGAAATTTATTAAAAAATCACATCTACTATGAACTTTGTGCACTTTTAATAGTTATCCGGGACCGAAACTTTTTTTCAAGGTTTGAGAAACCGCGCAGGCCTGGACGAGAGGAGAGGCTCTATTGCCTACCAAGACTTTTCTTCTAAGGGGGGTGGGGTAAAGTAACTCTACAATACTAACCATCTGAGTAGTAGAGAGAAGGCTCAAGTGATAATAGCAGTCTTTCCAGTTGCTGAAGTCCCTTCTCCGCTTCATCACAAGCGGACGATGTGCTGTCGTCGTCGCTTTCTACAAAGGAGACAACGAAATTAAGTTTTACAATGCTTAGAAGGTACAACAAAAAAGGCTGCTGTCTCCTTGCTGACATGACTGAACTCACCATCACTATCGAATGAACATCCTCCTAACGACTGGTGAGGAGAGTCTGGGTTTGAGCTCGGTACCTGGTTAGTTCCTCTGAAAACCGCTTAAAGAAAAACAAAAAGAGAAAAATCATTTTCAAAAACTATAAACAGCGATACACTACGTCGTCTAGTTTTACAATTTCACTAAACCAGAAAACATAAATTCGATAAGCGAATTAACGAAAGGGAGCTGTCCTTGTACTACCAAAAGTTACATCCTAATTAAACAGTATTTTTTAACAAGCGACTTTTTATCGGAGCTTAATAAGTTTTCTTGACATGTGCACAGTTCATCCAATCCGAAAGTATCTTAGGACACGAAATATTTTGCTAAAGCTTCTTCATTAGTGGAACTCAGTGTTTTTCTATTGCTAATTTGCCCTTCTGTCCAGGAAACACTAATGTAATATGCGCTAATAAGATCAAGGCGTTGTGAAGAGAATACGGGTAGTTTGTTGGTGTTGGTGTCGGACGGGTGAAATCACCAGTGTGACGTAATTAAATACAAAGAATCGAAAAGCCCGGGGAGGGGGCTCCGCATATGAAAGGGGTGGGGATGCTCGTCGGAAATTTTGAATTAAATCCCTAAAGGAGACCGATCTGGGCGTGGCCCAACCTTTTTTTGACCCCTAAAGGAGACCATGTTAAGACACAGACAATATATTTTTTATATTTTTTCGCGTGCAACCCTAAAGCTAAATATTATGGCGTTTTGCCCAGAACACCCCAAGTGAGGCCAAAATCCGACATTTACACCTTTAAGCGAGACGACGAGCATCCCCACCCCTTTCATATGCAGAGTCCCCCCCCCCCCCCCCCCCCGGTCGAAAAGACACCGAACAACACCCACACTATGACAATAGCAAATCAACAATAGTTTCCGCCACACCAAGAAACACCCAGAATACGGCGCTATCTATCAAGGTTTTTTCGCGGGCAGGCGGGCGGAAGTACCTACCATTATGCTGTTGAGATGAGTTAGTAATGCTGTTATCCATATGATCCGCGCTGCTGTCTTGGGGACTGGGACCAGGTGTTCCTGGTACTGTCTGCTCCGCTAAGGACAAATAATGATGCCTTTAGTAAGGAGTCTCTGGCAACTTAGGTCTGAATACATCAGTCTTGTATTGTGTGTGGCGATTAAGGTACCTATCAGTCGTTAGTCCATCGATCGAACAACTGGGCCCAGTTGTTCGAACGCCGGTTAGCGCTAACCGGGGGTTAAATTTAACCCGCGTTTCTTCTTCTTTTAATCAAAAGCTTTCTCTCGAATGATTCTCTCTATTCTTTTTAGAGCATCCAATCATCAACGTGAAAGGAAAAGTGATTTAAACTGAATTTACTTTTTAAGCTCTCATATTTGAGTTCAAACTTTGCACTAACCCTGAGTTATCTTAACCCAGCAAAGTATTCATGCTATAATTACTGCTAAGGAACATGAACGTGATGACAGTAATACCCTTTCTTACTAAAAGAGTAACAAAGTTATCAATTTCAACATGTTCAATCGTTACACGGACTGTAGGAAACCGAAGTTAAATGATGCACTAACCCCATTAACGTGACATTACCCACAGGAAGCCCAAGCTCGAAATACGATTATCGGCATTGTTGCGTAATCTTCGAAATGGGGAAAAACAGGAGCCCATCAAATGGAGCCTCCTTCTCCATTAATTTCTTGAGTCAACCCTTTCCCGAGTAGATTTGTAAATAGAACGGCTTGTTTCCCGCGAAAAGTGTCATATTTCCGTAAGTCTCGTATGTCACGGTGAAAAATAAAATTGGATGAAGTCGAACTCAGAAGCCCATCCTTCGACCGTTTTCCTTTTTTACTATACGTCCATTTTTAATTTTTACAGCCGATGGGATCTGGGTATCATGAAATAAAAGTTAATGAATTACCCGCCTAAGACTGAGTACCAAGCGATGGGACAAAGGCAGCGAACTGAGGATCACGGAAAGGTTATCTTTGCGAGTATTTCTTTTTTTTTTTGCCGCCATACATCCCACATTTAAGCATGCACCTAGAAAAGAGTCGACGATTAAGCGTTCTGTGGACGATTTGGAACTTTTCGATGATCAGCGCCGAAAAAGCGCCAGGATCATTTGATTTTTGTCATCACCGTGGAGTGGATTTCGCTAGTTACGCACCGCGTGCAAAAGCGATGACCTAAGTAGCAACTAACGAGGAATGCTTCAGTTCCGAAACTTGAGAAATTGCAGTCTCCTTTACAACTGACTTGTATCACCATGAGAGTTGCCTGATAAAACTGGCACTTGAAAAGTTGAACAGAAGACAACAGTTGCTCGACCGTGAAGCTAACTCAAAAGTAATTTGCTAACGGAGGAATTTGTGACATCGCGCTGCTCAAGGCCAAAGACCCACTTATCTCAAGAAAAACAAAATGGATTGTATCTGCGCCAAAAGAATTATGACCGACTAACAGGACAATTCTCAGCAGTTAATGTAGAAGTTTAGGCTCAATTCTTTCCTTCGAATTCGCATCTGTAGATCACTTTTTGCGAGAAAACAATGGCTGGGCCCGGGGTTACAAAACATAGCAGGGAATCATCACACTAGCTGACGGACAAAACAACCACAAGGGCTACAAGTATTTATTCAGATAAACGCATTTCGGAAAAAAAAACCTTGAAAAACCAGAAAATTGATTAATATTGAGTCATTTAGCCGACATAAGAACCTTAACACTTTTAAAAAAAATTGGCTGAAGAAAACGAACCCTGTCAGAACTACAGACTGCAGCCGGGTAGTAGTTAATTATTATGCATGTAACAGACCAGCTTCATGGCCTCTTAATGTGAGACAAGCAACCAAAATTAAGTTTACATGGTCAGAGTTTAAAACTGTCCACAGTATAATCTACCCGCTAGAAAGAAAAAAAAGAAAATCTCCGAGGGATGAAAACGCTTAAGTCACGTTTCACTAGCTTATGATTGTTTGGCCTGTCAACACCGAATTTCCTGCTGTTTGATGAAGTACAATAGCAGTGTCATTTCGTCGTTGTGATTGGCTCTTCCCACCGTCGGCGCGCGAAGTCTCCCCTGGGAACCGTTCTAATTATAAATCTACTCGGGAAAGGGTTGACTCCAAGGGCTCGTATGGGAGATGGAGGCTCCATTTGATGGGCTCCTGGGAAAAACGATTGTTTCTGTTACCTACTAATGTGAAAGGATTTAAATAAAAAGACAGCTAACCTCAGTTAGAGAGAACAAACGCCTATAACGGGTTTCAATAATTAACAATTGTTGAATGAGGCTGAGTATCTTATGAAGAATTATGGAGAGCGAGGAGTTGTCTTCTTGCTGTTTTTGCTATATTTTTAGCCATTATTTCGCCTAGTTCCAGCTGTAGTTCTTACTCTTGAAACGAAGGAAGTGTCCGTCATTTTAGTGTTTACAACGAAAACAACTCAATCTCGTCCCCAGGTCTTCTCGGCTAACGGTGCCTTAACCTGTAGAAGGCTGCATTTTTGACGTCATTTCCTCGTTAAACACAAAATTCTTCCAAAACTGGTTATGGTGAATTATGCGTGTGCTTTTAGCCAATCAGAATTGGGGAAATATTTTGAATGAATAATAATGCCCATTAAATGGCCATATATAGGCTCGGGACCACACAACGTAAGTGAGGTTAGCCCATATCACATTCATAGGTTACAGAAATAATCGTTCCCCCGCCCCCCATACAGATCCTTACATTTCGAAGGTTACGCTACGATGCCGATGGTCATATTTCAAGCTTGGGTCACCTGTACATTACTGAAAAACAAAATTTCCGCCTTCCCTCTCATCCCGCTGCAGCAGCACTCTTTCCCAGGGCTATCCCGACTTAAAGAGCGACCCTGGGATCAAGTGAGGTTACGTATTACCTTCATCTGCGGTTGAAGAGCTCACAGTTCGTCTCCGTTTGATGCTTGTTCCATGGTCTGTTTGTTTGGAGGGCAAGATGGTAGTAACATCTTCCAGTACAAAGTGTGTGTCTTAGAAAAACAACAAACGAATAAACAACAAAAAGTAAACACTCAAACTTGTTAGATGTGATCGGCTCCTGATGTGATGTAATATACATTAGTAATGTTTAATGTCACTGTTTTGTCACATCTTTGTCCTTTTCGTGATCGGTACCCTACCCCGCAAGAAGAGGTTTCTCTCTGGCATGGCTTTTAACATCTACGAAGTCGTTAACTCGCGTAGCTTGTCATGTCAGTCGCGTAGTTGGTTTGTTTACCCCCCTGGAGAAGGGTGTAACGAAGAAGGTCGTAAACAACTATAGGTACGGGTGCCGTAAAGGGTACATTTTATTGGTGAAGTAGTACTTTCAGAGGGTGTAACCAAGAAGGGCGTAAACAACTATAGGTACGGGTGCCGTAAAGGGTACATTTTATTGATGAAGTAGTACTTTCAGAGGGTGTAACCAAGAAGGGCGTAAACAACTATAGGTACGGGTGCCGTAAAGGGTACATTTTATTGGTGAAGTAGTACTTTCAGAGGGTGTAACCAAGAAGGGCGTAAACAACTATAGGTACGGGTGCCGTAAAGGGTACATTTTATTGATGAAGTAGTACTTTCAGAGGGTGTAACCAAGAAAGGCGTAAACAACTATAGGTACGGGTGCCGTAAAGGTACATTTTATTGATGAAGTAGTACTTTCAGAGGGTGTAACCAAGAAGGGCGTAAACAACTATAGGTACGGGTGCCGTAAAGGTACATTTTATTGATGAAGTAGTACTTTCAGAGGGTGTAACCAAGAAGGGCGTAAACAACTATAGGTACGGGTGCCGTAAAGGTACATTTTATTGATGAAGTAGTACTTTCAGAGGGTGTAACCAAGAAGGGCGTAAACAACTATAGGTACGGGTGCCGTAAAGGTACATTTTATTGATGAAGTAGTACTTTCAGAGGGTGTAACCAAGAAGGGCGTAAACAACTATAGGTACGGGTGCCGTAAAGGTACATTTTATTGATGAAGTAGTACTTTCAGAGGGTGTAACCAAGAAGGGCGTAAACAACTATAGGTACGGGTGCCGTAAAGGTACATTTTATTGATGAAGTAGTACTTTCAGAGGGTGTAACCAAGAAGGGCGTAAACAACTATAGGTACGGGTGCCGTAAAGGGTACATTTTATTGATGAAGTAGTACTTTCAGAGGGTGTAACCAAGAAGGGCGTAAACAACTATAGGTACGGGTGCCGTAAAGGTACATTTTATTGATGAAGTAGTAATTTCAGAGGGTGTAACCAAGAAGGGCGTAAACAACTATAGGTACGGGTGCCGTAAAGGTACATTTTATTGATGAAGTAGTACTTTCAGAGGGTGTAACCAAGAAGGGCGTAAACAACTATAGGTACGGGTGCCGTAAAGGGTACATTTTATTGATGAAGTAGTACTTTCAGAGGGTGTAACCAAGAAGGGCGTAAACAACTATAGGTACGGGTGCCGTAAAGGTACATTTTATTGATGAAGTAGTACTTTCAGAGGGTGTAACCAAGAAGGGCGTAAACAACTATAGGTACGGGTGCCGTAAAGGTACATTTTATTGATGAAGTAGTACTTTCAGAGGGTGTAACCAAGAAGGGCGTAAACAACTATAGGTACGGGTGCCGTAAAGGTACATTTTATTGATGAAGTAGTACTTTCAGAGGGTGTAACCAAGAAGGGCGTAAACAACTATAGGTACGGGTGCCGTAAAGGGTACATTTTATTGGTGAAGTAGTACTTTCAGAGGGTGTAACCAAGAAGGGCGTAAACAACTATAGGTACGGGTGCCGTAAAGGGTACATTTTATTGATGAAGTAGTACTTTCAGAGGGTGTAACCAAGAAGGGCGTAAACAACTATAGGTACGGGTGCCGTAAAGGGTACATTTTATTGGTGAAGTAGTACTTTCAGAGGGTGTAACCAAGAAGGGCGTAAACAACTATAGGTACGGGTGCCGTAAAGGGTACATTTTATTGGTGAAGTAGTACTTTCAGAGGGTGTAACCAAGAAGGGCGTAAACAACTATAGGTACGGGTGCCGTAAAGGTACATTTTATTGGTGAAGTAGTACTTTCAGAGGGTGTAACCAAGAAGGGCGTAAACAACTATAGGTACGGGTGCCGTAAAGGGTACATTTTATTGGTGAAGTAGTACTTTCAGAGGGTGTAACCAAGAAGGGCGTAAACAACTATAGGTACGGGTGCCGTAAAGGTACATTTTATTGGTGAAGTAGTACTTTCAGAGGGTGTAACCAAGAAGGGCGTAAACAACTATAGGTACGGGTGCCGTAAAGGTACATTTTATTGATGAAGTAGTACTTTCAGAGGGTGTAACCAAGAAGGGCGTAAACAACTATAGGTACGGGTGCCGTAAAGGTACATTTTATTGATGAAGTAGTACTTTCAGAGGGTGTAACCAAGAAGGGCGTAAACAACTATAGGTACGGGTGCCGTAAAGGGTACATTTTATTGATGAAGTAGTACTTTCAGAGGGTGTAACCAAGAAGGGCGTAAACAACTATAGGTACGGGTGCCGTAAAGGGTACATTTTATTGATGAAGTAGTACTTTCAGAGGGTGTAACCAAGAAGGGCGTAAACAACTATAGGTACGGGTGCCGTAAAGGGTACATTTTATTGATGAAGTAGTACTTTCAGAGGGTGTAACCAAGAAGGGCGTAAACAACTATAGGTACGGGTGCCGTAAAGGGTACATTTTATTGATGAAGTAGTACTTTCAGAGGGTGTAACCAAGAAGGGCGTAAACAACTATAGGTACGGGTGCCGTAAAGGTACATTTTATTGATGAAGTAGTACTTTCAGAGGGTGTAACCAAGAAGGGCGTAAACAACTATAGGTACGGGTGCCGTAAAGGGTACATTTTATTGATGAAGTAGTACTTTCAGAGGGTGTAACCAAGAAGGGCGTAAACAACTATAGGTACGGGTGCCGTAAAGGGTACATTTTATTGATGAAGTAGTACTTTCAGAGGGTGTAACCAAGAAGGGCGTAAACAACTATAGGTACGGGTGCCGTAAAGGGTACATTTTATTGGTGAAGTAGTACTTTCAGAGGGTGTAACCAAGAAGGGCGTAAACAACTATAGGTACGGGTGCCGTAAAGGGTACATTTTATTGATGAAGTAGTACTTTCAGAGGGTGTAACCAAGAAGGGCGTAAACAACTATAGGTACGGGTGCCGTAAAGGTACATTTTATTGATGAAGTAGTACTTTCAGAGGGTGTAACCAAGAAGGGCGTAAACAACTATAGGTACGGGTGCCGTAAAGGTACATTTTATTGATGAAGTAGTACTTTCAGAGGGTGTAACCAAGAAGGGCGTAAACAACTATAGGTACGGGTGCCGTAAAGGGTACATTTTATTGGTGAAGTAGTACTTTCAGAGGGTGTAACCAAGAAGGGCGTAAACAACTATAGGTACGGGTGCCGTAAAGGGTACATTTTATTGATGAAGTAGTACTTTCAGAGGGTGTAACCAAGAAGGGCGTAAACAACTATAGGTACGGGTGCCGTAAAGGTACATTTTATTGATGAAGTAGTACTTTCAGAGGGTGTAACCAAGAAGGGCGTAAACAACTATAGGTACGGGTGCCGTAAAGGGTACATTTTATTGATGAAGTAGTACTTTCAGAGGGTGTAACCAAGAAGGGCGTAAACAACTATAGGTACGGGTGCCGTAAAGGTACATTTTATTGATGAAGTAGTACTTTCAGAGGGTGTAACCAAGAAGGGCGTAAACAACTATAGGTACGGGTGCTGTAAAGGTACATTTTATTGATGAAGTAGTACTTTCAGAGGGTGTAACCAAGAAGGGCGTAAACAACTATAGGTACGGGTGCCGTAAAGGGTACATTTTATTGATGAAGTAGTACTTTCAGAGGGTGTAACCAAGAAGGGCGTAAACAACTATAGGTACGGGTGCCGTAAAGGTACATTTTATTGATGAAGTAGTACTTTCAGAGGGTGTAACCAAGAAGGGCGTAAACAACTATAGGTACGGGTGCCGTAAAGGGTACATTTTATTGGTGAAGTAGTACTTTCAGAGGGTGTAACCAAGAAGGGCGTAAACAACTATAGGTACGGGTGCCGTAAAGGGTACATTTTATTGGTGAAGTAGTACTTTCAGAGGGTGTAACCAAGAAGGGCGTAAACAACTATAGGTACGGGTGCCGTAAAGGGTACATTTTATTGGTGAAGTAGTACTTTCAGAGGGTGTAACCAAGAAGGGCGTAAACAACTATAGCTACGGGTGCCGTAAAGGGTACATTTTATTGATGAAGTAGTACTTTCAGAGGGTGTAACCAAGAAGGTCGTAAACAACTATAGGTACGGGTGCCGTAAAGGTACATTTTATTGATGAAGTAGTACTTTCAGAGGTTACTTAAATTACATCAGCAGAAAGATTAAAAAGCGGCATTTGAGATCAAAAGGCTTAAAATACAAATAATCAAATTAACAGAAAGCTTACCAAGTTTGTTTTCAGTTCTAATATGGTGTTCAAATGGCATAAGATATCTAAAAGGGTACATACAAAAATCATTAAAAGAAAAAACAATCACCATTTGTCAACAACTGACTAGTAAACTTGTCCAGTTGATATTTTCTTGTAGTCATTAGTTATTTCGGTCAGTTTATTCAACTCTATCGTTTATCATTGTATGCTACCGCGATTATTCAGTTGATCTGGGTACTTCGTTTCTAACATGGCTTGTTCGCTCATTTATCCATGTAATGTAAAGAACAATGCTTTGTTTATAGCACTGCAAGTGTACTTGGCTGATTCAATTCAATTCAATTCAATTCTTTATTTCACACTATATAAGATATTTACATAAGTGTACGTAGGTAGGAAAATAAAGTAGCTGACAAATAATAATTAGCTAAAAGACATTAAGTTCATTTGTGTACAGTGTCCAAAGTAGCAAGAGCTTTCTTGTTGGACACCGTCATGTTCAAATAATCGGGAGCGGTAAAGAGAGGAATAAAATCTCAGATAATATCAGTGATAGAACATATAAGCAAGGTCAGATTCGGTTGGTTAGAAGATAGGACTTCCATTCTTTCTTAAACTTTTTGGAGCGGAGAATTTAAAGGACGTCTTACCTAAGTTGGTGGATACTCTTGGCCTAAAATAATTCAGATTACTGACAAATCTTGTATTATGATTGTGTATACGCGATGCTGGAGTCAGGACATCAAGGAAATATCTGGAATGCTATCAGTTTCATTTTTCATTCTATGTATAAAGCAACATATTTTTTTAATTTATATATATTATCACTGTTTAGCGATTTACCTATATTGCTCACAAGAAACCACTTCAAATAATTTAAAATTAACTTACTTTTGATAGAAGAACCTTGCAGAGCTGCTGGTTCCTTCATATAACATATCAGCATCAAGTAGTTCATTGTACACTTTGTCCCATAGTTTACTCTGACATACCTGTAATTTGCCGCAAAAAAAGAATTAACGTCAATGGTACAGCGGTTTCTCCACGAAGTTACTTCATAATTGCTTTGCTTTTGCGTTGCTATGGTCGAGGCTATGTTGACACTATAAGGTTATAGTATGAACAGCCACGACACAGAACTGAAACGAGTCGTTCACACACATCGAACATCGTGCAGTAGGTGTTGGCCGATATAGTGTTAACAAAGCCTGAATTTCGCTTAACTGGAAGCAGATCGTCCAGGCCGCTTTTATGCGTCGATAAACACTGACTCCTGATTGGCGGAAAAAGTGGCGCGAATTTTCTCAAGCAAACATGACGCACAACACACAAAACCAAAAAGCTGCAAAATTTATGCTTCCACAGCTCACTTAAAAACTGCGTTATAACATTTCATTTTAGATTTAGCTTACCTTTTCAAATCCGCCATGTTTTAGGACCAAGTTGTAAAATTTAAACAAACTTATCCGCTTGCCGCGCCATATAGGTTGTTTGGGTACCGTCACCCCACGATCCACTGAAAACGATTCCAGTCTTTCCAGGAATTCGTTCTCCTGCAGACAAGGATGAAATAAAAATTGATCGTTCGTATAAAAGCTTTCTTTTGGAATCCTTTTTGTATTTACTGCCGGGATCAATGTTTCATCGGCCAAAAAAACTTTAAAAGGATAGTGTGTTTCTCCCTCTCGCGCGCCGCTCTTTAAACTAGCGCCCTATATCTATCAAACCACGTGAAACTTCTAATCTGTAGTTCTACGTAATTCCCATAGGCAATTTTTTCTTTACCTCTTCTCTTTTCACCCACGCATACAAACATGGACACCACCGACATATTGCTGGGTAATGGACCGGCAGCCCCCAGAGAAACCACGACAGTGCGGTCTTCAAGGACCGGTCCGGGAAATGGAAATCCGGAGATTCCAGTTTAAAAACGCTTTCGAGAAAGGGAAGGCAGGGTATAATCTCTGGCCCTCTTAGAAGTTCGTGCCTTCAGCACTCACGTCCGAGCCAATTTCGGCCACCTCCTCTCGATTAGTGTTACAAGAATGAACCTGGTACTTTAAAATGTGACCAAAAACTCTAGTATCAACAGAGTTAGAACTGTTGACTCCTCTTCTGCCGCCTGATGTATGTAAGAGAATTACGGTTGAAGCCCGGTAATTCAAAGTCGGATAACTCGAACTAAGTCCTATTTCCCTCAGATTTGACCCTACTTTTCAGTTATTTTTTTACCGAATAACTCCAACTTGAATTTTTCCACTAATTCGAACAAAAGTTCGTTTCCATTGATCAAGATTTACCCTGATAACTCGAATTCTGGCTCTTACTAGAAATTGAAGAGCTGAAAAATCAGTAAACCGACTAGCATCTATTAACGTAGCAAATTGAATATTCAATTGAATAACTCAAACCGCGGCCGTTTCGCCGCTGCGTTTCCCTGCAGAGTTCTGGTAAATAACCCTCTTTAGCCTTAGTATCAGGAGTTAGAAATAGCAAGAAAAGAAGTGAAAACGGGGAATAAGAAAGCGAACGGAAAGAAACGCCTTCCTTTTTCTCTTCCCCCTCCACCCTCAAATCTCAAATCGCCTCTCTCCTAAACTAAAACTGAAAGGGAAGGCCAGATAATATTCAGGCTCAACTTTCTTTATCTTATGCCGGGTTCTATCTAGGGTATTTGAGGAGTAGAAGCTTCCCCCCCAAAAAATATTGTTGTCATTACAGTACGCATATAAGTAACTATATCGGAAAAATCATCCAGACGCGACGAGGTCAGTGCACACACTGTAACACTTCTCAAAATTGTGTGTAAAAATGCACCAGATTACATCTCAGCGCATATTCATTTCAAAAATTTCCTGGGGGCATGCCTCCAGCCCCTCCTTGGAAGTTCCTCGCCTTCGGCCCCTCGGAACTTCTCCCCCAAACGATAAATCCTAGATAGAACCCTATTATGGCAAACGCACTATCACTCAGTACAGCTGATCATGCCACATACCTTCCAATCCAATGATGATACGCTTCCGTTGTCACCTAACCATGGCTTCTTCATCATGATGGGTATTGTTGGAGAGTTTAATGGAGATGTTGCTGAATTCCTTCGCTCGGGGATTTTAACTGCTTGTTCTCTTATGACTGGAGTTTGCTCAGACGAAACTTTCGCTGATGTTCGTTTGTCTTCTTCTATTGAAATAATAACGGTGACAATCATTTATGATGGTTAATATCTATTTAATAAGTTATTGCGAAGGCGATAAGTCACATCAAGCTTGAAATATATACTAACCTTTTAGTATTTTACCTTCTTTCACGCTTACAACCGGCGTTTTCGCAGTCGAAACGTCTGTCGTCGGCTGGTCTTCCTCTGTTAATATTAAAAAAGGATACATCGGAGAATAATATTAGTACAAAAAATCAAAATCAAACCGCTTGATCAATCGTGATTCATTGTCTAGGCACCTGTGCAATTAACCGTTAAAGCCATGCATAAGTATCTTCTATCCATCCTTTTCGGATCCTTTCAGTACTTAATGATCAAGGCACGTTTTGGGAGAACAGAATATATTTTTAAAGTTTTCCGACGATTTTCTTCCGACACTTGACTCCTAATACAGCTACAACCTCAGACAAATCGTTGGGATACATGTAGTTATCTCAGTTGCGCCCTTGCTGTAACAACGGACGTCTACGGTTTGAGATTTGATTGAGCATCTCCGGGTTTGTCAAGGTCTGGAATGGGGTTCCTGATCTTGCATTCCCGCTCCTTTATCCCGGCAATCCCGTGTCCCGTACTTCTGCCATAACAATCCCGAACACCGTTTTCTTTCCCAATACCGTATCCCGTGCTAAGATCCCGTATCCCGTACTTCTGTCATCTCTATCCCGAACACCGTTTTCTTTCCCAATACCGTATCCCGTGCTAAGATCTCGTATCCCGTATTTCTGTCATCTCTATCCCGAACACCGTTTTCTTTCCCAATACCGTATCCCTTGCTAAGATCCCGTATCCCGTATTTCTGTCATCTCTATCCCGAACACCGTTTTCTTTCCCAATACCTCATTTCGTGCCACGATCCCGTATTTGCGTTTCGTGTTCCTCGAAAGATGGTTAAGTTTAACCCAGGATTAAGCCAAATTTCAAGCACGGTTTTCTCGTCTAAGAACAAACAACTCGAGGTTACAAAATACCGTTGAGCCTTTACTCCGAGAAACAGTAATGATAACACAAAATGTTACCCTAAGCAATGCACAGGAACGTAAAATACAAAAACGGAACAAATTTTAATTCTTGATTAACCCTGATGGGCCTTTTTAGGAACTGGGCCCTGGAAAATACCCTTCTAGACCCTGGTTTATCACTAGAGTAATGCCAACCACTGAGACTGAAAGGAGAGATTATTGACCCAATACCCATCACTAATAAACTAACCTTCAACATATTTAAAATGACAGCTTGCCAGTCGCTGGTCGGCAGTCTTGCTTAACGAGTTGTATGCTTCTTTAAGGGCGAACTCATAGGATTTTCTAAGTTCCATAAGTTGGCGTCCCTGAATTTTCCGAAACTTGGGCGTTTTCTCAATCTCATTGATGGAGCGAAGTGGATGCACGAGAGCTGGCACTAGCCACGCACGAGAACGAGGTCGGCCAAAGAACTCCACGTGATAATGCGTTACCTCGTCTTCTTTGATCAGCGGTGCGTCGTAGTACTCTCCGCAGGTTGGATCCCTTGTTAAGAGACCTGGCCAACTAGATTGTAATCAATAAATATGAATGAGTAATTCGATCTCTCCAGGTATTTAAATGAATAGTAATGGGCAGAAGCAATTATTCAAATAAATAAATCACAGTATTTGTTGATAATTTACTGGGAAAAAAGAATAGCACAGGTCCAAAAAGGGGTCACGGTAACCTGTAGGTTAATTCAATAAAATGCAAGGGGGCAGGAAACATGGCTTTTGGATTCCATAGGTTAATTAGTTTTCGTAATCAGTTACAGGCTTCAACTCGCACCCGAAGAATTAAAATAGCGAATACTTTCCTGGAGGATGTTTTATGTATGGTAGCAAAAACGCTTGCACTTGCTAAAAGCGGTTATTTTTAGCATAACGTATTTCCTTGAATAATAGTCGGGCGCGATTTTTTCTTTTCGCACCAAAACGGGGCGATTTTTCGAGGGAGGCGCTTATTTTAAATATTACTCACTGGAAGACGCGCCCTAAATATTTTGTTTTATTATCCCATTAAATTTTAAAAATTAATCACAAAAAAAAACAGGGCATAAAGTGTTCCAAATTTCTAGTTCCCTGATTAATTTTTACAGTCAATATCCAAGGAATAAAGGAAAAAGTGAAATACATAAACATTACCATAGAGAAGACTGTAACGAAACCTGTGCTTTTGTAACTATTCAATTTTTAACTTTACAGGGAGGGGATAAAAGAAATTTGAATAGAAGATGGCGAGAGGGGTGGGGGGGGGGGGGGGGGGCATTATTCCAGGGAGGCGATTATTTTTATTTTCATGAAAGGGAGGGCGATTAATCGAGGGACGGCTATAATTCGGGGAAATACGGTAGTGTTCATGATCAGAGAGAGAACACTGAAAAATATGGTGCAGTACTTACGGTGGATATCCGTGCATTTTAGCCGTTACCACCTCCCCCTCGGGTAGCAAACTGTATATGAACTTCATATGCTTGGGTTTTTTAACCTTCTGTTCTTCAGCTGAACATGTGTTATAGCGAGTATCACGATTAAACCAGCAGTACCATGAGCTGCTTTCCTCCAGTCCCTTAGCCTCCTCAGCTGATATAAGTCGCCATTTGTTACAGCGTTCGTTCTCACACTGCACCCAGATGCAAACAGGATCCTCTTCACTTTTTGTCTTCAGAGCCCGCGGTACCCTCGGCGAGCGGCTCGCCTTACACTGATTCAAAAGTTCACGCTTGCGTTTCGGCATTGCGCTTGGATTATAAACCACCGGTGAGCTGTTGAGGATATAACAGAATTCTGTAAGTATTAAAAAGTCGTTTCCAAATTTTTGTTGTAGAACGAAATGTCGTTATTGATTTGAATATGCACTTGCTCGGCTAAAAAATATCCCTTGACCTTCTCGACCCTAAGTGACGAACCATATCGTAGAGAGCAGAGAACATAGGGTATCATTAGAAGGATACAAAATGCATCGAAACCCGCGGTTTTTGAGATGATTCGACAAGTTTTCCTTGAAAACAACAAAAGACTTGTCAGGTCTTCGCATTTCCTATGCAAGTTTTCCTTGAAGCAAGATATGTTTCTTCGTGTCAAGCAATACTTGCTCCCGTAAAAGCGGCTGAATCAAAGCAATGCAGGTGTGCCCGCATGGCAGTGCGATCAGTTAAATGATAGTGTTAAATTTTGCACCTCAAAATGGCGTCCGCTAAAATGTAAACCTTAAAAAACAAATCAGCTGACATTTCCCCACAAACCTTTCACTTAAGACATATATAGTGCACTACATCAAGAAATACCGGACCCGTACACTTAAGTATGATTTGCAAAAAAATTCAGTCCACGTTTCTGAGAAGCTAGGCTATCGGGTTCCCAGTAAGATAAGGATGTCAACAACAGAAACACTCCTCCTGCGAAAAGGAAGGTAGTGAAAAGAAGACAAGCGAGAAATATTACAGGAAGTTCCAATTTTTCTTTAACAGGAACTTGCGGGTCTTCTTCCTGTTTGGTCAGCTGTGTAACGCCAATATCAGCGTAAAATGTATTTTTACACACGGAAACAAGATGAAGATCTATTCTTGTTGAGAATGTACAATATATTAAATAAGGAACCTTACAAAGCAACAACAGTAACGGCAACGGAAACGTCTTAAAAACAAAGGGTCGGTTATTTAGACCGCGGTTTAGGAAATGTTTGGGCCTCAAGATCTCTTCCTTAGTGGGATATTTTGAGGAGACAAATACTTTTCCCGTCTATGCCATGTGATATCATGAAACTGTTCACGATAAATGGTGTTTCCATAAAAGCGTTGGACAAACTGAAAACGGCTTAGAACCAGCTGTAGAACGCGGTTTTGTTAAACAGTGACTAAACTCCGTTTAAACTGAACTGGCCCAAAAGGTTTAGTGAGTAAAACAACAACTCAGCACGTGCATCATCACGCTTTTCTGTAAATTACTTTGCCGTCGCTGCTGCGTACTACGAGGTCCAAATGACCACATTTTAGCGGGTTTATATATTTGAGAGCGAGAACAGCAAGTTCAGAGGGGATAAATATTACGCTATCTGTCTGAACTCGGACGCACCGGATCCCCTCCTTTTATATTAGCTCCAACCTAATTTCTCGTCATCTTTTATAACTGGATCACTTGGCCCGAATAATCGTGAAAAAGTTTGAGAAAAAGCAAACGGAAGTTCTTCAATGACGTTTCACTGCCATTGCCGTTTTCGATCTCGGATTGTAAGCTTCCTATTGATACGGTGAACGGCTATCTATTGCCACGGATAGCTCAGGTGAAAATGAACTAAAACATCTAGCCATATTTTCCTGTAGTTCTTTCTACGCACTGTATATTACATATATTTTTTGGCAGCGCTTCCTGAGGAAATTAGAAATAAACTCTGCCGCGTATGACAAATAGTGTGTTCCAGAGTTCCAGCTAGGCTGCTTGCCGTCCAACTTTTCTCTTAAGGTGTTTCCAAACGGTTTATCGGAGACCACACCGGTACTTTTCAATCTGCTTTAACGATCGCCATAAAATTTTCACCAAATTTTCAATGGCGATCGTAACAGGAAAAATCAATTTTAGGCGATTGAAAACTATCGGTATGGCCTCCGAAAAACAGTTTCGAAACACCTTAAATCCGTTGAATTCTCTTCCTAGCGAACGAGGTTGCAAAACAGCTACGTTATTAAAAGGGACTGAGACGATACGACAAAAATAACAACCGGGTCGCTTTCCATGTAAGCAAAATTTCTAATTCGACTGGTTTAAATGCAAACGGAACGGGCGGTACGACCGGAAATTTTCCGGAACAAACGGGCAATCTTCCGAGCTATTCCACTTTTCCCGTTCCAACGGGTTGGAACACAAATTCCCGTCCTATTCGCGCAATCCTGTTTTGGCAGGCAGCTTGCGCCTGGAATTTTTCCCGCCATTTCCACCGTTTGCCGGTGAGCGTTGTTCACAGGTAGTCGCAGTTCTGCTTTTTATTTCTTTTCTTCTCATTTAGAAAAATGGCATATGCACGTCCGATGCTAGGACGCTGGGAGGATTTTCACGAAATGTTTCTTGTCTCAAGCTGGCAAAAACACTAAACAAAAGGAAGAATTTTGTAATGGCAGATCAACCAAAAAAGAAATTTCCACAACATTGCCAGCGAGTTTATCAAACACAGTCTCCAAGGACGTGGTGACGGGCGAACAGTGCAAGCAATAGATTGCAAACGTGGCTCTATATATGGCTGCAAAGACTTTCCATTTGACCCGGAATATTTCTGGAATTTCCAACCGGAAATTTTGCCTAAATGGAAAGGGCCCCTGATAACGCCCTTGATTATAGCGACTCGCGGCTTGCTTCAACGTTCGCCACACGCGTGTACATGTATGCGAAGGTCTCAATGGGGTTAACCGTCAGCTGTCAAAAAAGGTCAGTTATTTTTCACCGTCAGCCATCAAAAATGCCGACTGGTATTAACTGTCAAAAAGTTTCAAGGCATTTCAAATCTTGCTTTTTTTTAGTATTTCAGCTGATCTTCATGGACCTCTGGCTCCTGAACAATCTCCAAACCGGAAAACCAGTTCCCACGTTCTCAAAACACTCCTTCAAGACATTACAACATCTTAGTACTTGCTTATATCTGAAAATATTTCGAAATTTTACAAGTAAAAGGCCAAGACAACCTCCAAACCACAACTGTTAATATAAATTTATACAGAAGTAAATATGTACAAAAACTCTTGGACTAAATTTCCACGAAATAACCGTCAACCGTCAAAGCCACCACCCCATTGAGACCCTCCGGCGTATCATGGTTACACGTGCCTCCCAAGAAAAGTTTTTAAAAAAGAGAGACAGCTCGCAGTCTAAGTTTCAGCACAGTTTTTGAGCAGTCGCAATCTGAAACGTGGTTTATCTCCTTTCGCAAACTTCGCAGACAGTCGAAGTCATACTTTTGAGCACTTTGGATTACGTCAAGAACCACTCACTCCATGCATGGCCAAAGGGTCGACATATCATATAAGGACTGAGTTACAGCGCGTTCAGCTTTTCCACCCAAAAACCCCCAGCTAATCAGAGCAGGATTTCTAGCTATGGCGGATGAGATCAGCGAAGTGCACAGCGAGCAAGCTCTCGGAAGCAGGGATGGGTAGGAGGTTTAAAATTCCCCTACCCCTATCTCCGCTCTCCACACCTGCCCCCGAGAGACCGCTAGCGTGCTACGTCCTGAAGAACCTTGGCAGTGACGACCAAAGAGGCGCTGTCTAGAAGATCAACCGCCATAAATTATTATCCGGACGTCGGTGGACGACGCAAATTTTTGCGAGCGGAAAATAAAAGCAGAACCTAAAAGTAGACAACCTCGTTCACAGGGCTTTTCCCCTGGGAACAAGAAGGTTAAAAAGTCGACTAAAAGTAAGCCTGACCCAGTGTGACACTTATAAGTAGCCGACGGAAATTCCAGGGTGATACGCTCCTGATTACGTAGTAATACGGCAAAAATGTCTAAAATAAATACCTGCCTTTATAAAAAAAAACGTTCTGGCCCAACTGAGGTACACATTCAAAAATTCTGCATGGTATATAGATGTATCACTGAGTCGAAAGGAACTCATTAAAATTATCATAAAATTATCTAATTTTCACGCTGACGGCAGACCAACGAGGCCACTCTAAACTTGCGATGAGGGAGAACAAAGTACAATAATTGCTCAGGTTCGCTTCTGGCTGGTGAAATCGTTCCTTTTCCTAATGATTACTCTCAAAAGGAGTCCAAAAACGTTGGCGGCAAGCAGCAGCGACACGTAAACATTGCTGAAGCGAAAATTTAGGCAGTTTTAAGATCTCGCTAGCTGCTCTAAAAGGAAACACGGCGGACGGAAGTCGAAAATGACCGGAGGCCAGGGAACTGATCGCCGGAAACGTCATTTCACATTCGGTTGTACAAAACCTAAATTCTTCAAGCCAAAAAGAAGTTAAAATTGCCTGTGTGATTATGAGAAAAAAGCCGGAAAGGCACTTAAGAATTAGAGAAAGCGAAAGCTCTGATTTGACTCAAGCGATTGGCAAAAAACCAGTAATACATTGTAATAATAATAACCTTCAGCAGGTGCAGCGGTGTCTAGAGTATAGGTCACAATCGATGAATGTATGATACCAGCCATGCTGATGGTTTGTGGTTGATAATTTTTCTGCACAAATCTTACTGATGGTATAATAAAGATCACTTGTCGTTGTTGTTGCTGCTTTTGCCTGGTTCCCGTACATTGAGTTGCTATCACTCAGGAAGCTTATGCCACGGCCACCAGCAAAGAAGCCAAAGAAGACGGGGGTTTTTAATATCAAGTATTTGAAAATCATACTGATTTAAAAGGGATTTGCACGCTCACGATTTCCTCCTCCTCGCTTTCACAACAACCGGAGAGTAAAGAACTTGAAAATTGAAGTTTCGGAAGGCTTACCTTAAACCAAACGAATCATTTTCCTGAGGGGAATTATAGACTGACTGAACCGTCAACCCACGCAAAGTATTGAGGGTCTTTTATCATTGTTAAAAATATATTGGACTAAAAAGCGATGGCTAGAATCACGCTACGGAAGATGTAAGTGAAATTCATAGAAAGGAAGACAATAATTTTTTCTCTCAGCAAGAAAGTAGAGACGATGTTGAATTCCGTGTAGTTCGGACAAAAGAAAGATATCGCTGATCGGAAACAGCGTGATCCAAAGATGTCGGATATGACGTTGAGCTGTGTAATTTCGGTTGACATAGCACAGCACAGGACTGTGCTACGAGAAAGGCGGGAATCCAGGGGCCTTTTTCTCAAAAGGCCCGGAAACTTTGCGGGCCCGAAGGCAAATTTCAAAATCAAAATCTTTTGAATATCAACACGGTTTCTAGCTCACAAACCAGTCAATTTTATTTCTTTAAATGATAGTTTCATTGTATCAAAACTTTAAAAACGTTGATCTTCAGTGCAAACAAGGCAAAAATAAAACAGCTTTGCGCTGCCAAAAGTTACCGGGACTTTCGAGAAACAGGCCCCGGGGTGGGGGGTTTTGAGGGGCGGGGTTGGAGAAACAGGAAGAAGGTGGGAGCAATTCTATAATTTCGAAGAAATCATTCTAAATTTACATACCAGTCTGCTAAGAGCAATTTTGTGCACGAGAGCCAGGGAAAATTAAAAACAGTTTGGTAAATTTTGGTCAGATAGAGCAAGACTAAGGAACGACATGTTGTCGACTTAAACTTCCTTCCGTCACTAAGAGCAGCGACTGGGAAACAAAAGTCCTTAAATATCCATGACACTAAGATTGCGCTGCTAAACTTAAATACCCCTTGACGTGTCTATGTCGGCGGAAGGTCACGCCACCAGAACGTATATTCACCTGCAATATACATATTTTCGCCTGTGACATCAGCTCTTAGATCGTTAATTTTTCCCTCAAATTTATGCTCTACATGTTCTTCCTTTACTTTTAATGTCAAAACCACGCAGCACTGAGAAAGTTACTGGCTGATTTTGCGATAAAAATCTACACCCAAGGTACAGACGACGTCACGTTCAGTGAACCGAAACTTGTAACTCAGTTGCTAGCAGATTACGTATTTCCTGTTGTGTATATTGCTACACAAGTGTGAAAAGATTTTTTCTCGTCGACGTTTCAGTTTTAATTAAGTTTAAAAACAAAAATACTTTTTTAATACAGTTAAGAAATTTAAATGGCTTTCACAGATTTTACATGATTTCAAGAAGTTTACAACTTCTCGGTAAAAAGCGTCGTTGCAATGAGCTTATGTTTGAACACGTGAGCTATGAATCTACATGAAAGTTTTGATATAATTACTGCTTTTGACACCGATTAAATCCTTTGAATACTGAATCTCAAATTTTCACTAAATAAACGCTAAGTAAATCAGGGCTTTAGCCACGTCTGAGTCATTTTCGGGCGCAAAATGCTGATAACATTATTCAGTTTCGTTGTCTCTGAGCACATCTATTTTTATAGAACTAGGGTGACATGGCCGGCGAAAGACTTCTATAAGCGGAAGTTGCTGTGCATTTCGCCACGTTTTTCATCGTGTGATTAATTCCCGGGTTGCAGCTGCAGCACATTGATTGTATGACTTAACTTTGAAGTAATATATTCGATTAACCAAGCATTGTTTCTACGATCAATGCGTTTTATTTCTCTCACCGGAAACAACTGGTTCCTTTAGCGACAATGAATTTCTCGATTTACGTGAGAAAAAATTAAGCACATTTCAGCCTCGAATGTGCTCAAAGTAAACTCAAATGAAGCCAACGAAAAGACCTGAAACGCCAAAGGTTTCGTAAAAATCTTTTAAGTGCATTTTGGTTCACTTTTGTCTCAACACGAGGTCCGTTGTTGTGACAGACGGGAAAACGAAGCAGATAGTTTATCGAGTTTGGTGGCGGTTTTCTCAAAAAATTCTACAAAAAATAATTACATGAGTCTACTTACCTTACATTGTTGCAAAAATTCTGGATTTCTCAAGTTGTTTAAGGTGCGAAATCTTTTGATGTGTGATCCATTCAAATGCTCAAAGACAATGACAATCAACACGTTTCTTTCCTCTTGATTTTCCCGCTTACTAGGGTAGGCCGCTGATGTGCGAAGGCTCAATAAGTCACTACGCATGCTATTTTTGAGTAGCTTTTTTGAGTCAAAACGCCAGCTGAAGAAGCTGAAAGCACTAATCAAAGAGATTTCGCGAAGTCTTCAGGCTTTTTGCGACTCAAAAGGTCCTCAAAAGTCAGAAGATTTGTAGAGAATCTTAACTACAAAAATATAGATGTAGATGTCTATTTTTAGTGCGATATTTTTATAGTTTTCGTAAATAACATGTTGTTTGGTCACGCTTTAAACAATGGAGTAGAGATTCCAAACATTGGACGTAAGTGTTTCCATGTCAATTTTTATGACTTTTTATGTAATAATTATTTGAACATAAAATATAAGCCTAAGACTTACCTTTATTTTGGCACTGCACATAAGTCAGATCTAGAATTCAAACAGACCTTTGAAAAACTCATCACCGCCATGCATCAATAACCCAAATGGACTAATCTGGCCAGCTCAAGCCTGTTCTGACAATGGTAATTTCTTGTACTGTTTTTATGGGTGCTTTAAATTACTAGTAATGAGAGATTTTCTTCAGTTGGAACGTTTCAGATGAAATCAGTGGCTGAAGATGATGTAATTTACAGAACAATCAATAGCGCACTGCAGTGTGGCTGCAGACTTATAGGTAAGAGAAGTCAAGTTCACTGCAGACTGTTTGCAAAACTTAAAAGTGTCTTATAAGGTAGTCAATGCATAGGGTATTACCCCGTGGGAAGGCGGGTAGGTACTGCCATATACAGCTATTTCGAGAAAGGTTGTCGGAAAAAATGTGCATGTGACAATCCCGAAAGTTAATCAGGTGCGGATCCACACCGGTTTCCACCGTTTTACGGAAATCGGTCACATTTTTCATATTAAATATATTTATCAAAATAAAAACACTTTGCAAGTTGAAATCTGGCCCATATCCCATCTGAATGACTTGGAAATCCAGGAAAGGGGACTTAAAGGAGTAAAAATCCAAATAATTTCTTGGGGGAGCCACCCCCTGGACCCCGCTAAAAGCTGGCGCCTTCCGCGCTCTTTTAGGAAATCGGTCAGTATTTATCCTAGATCCGCGCCTGGTAATATGGGATATGTTCAATACACTGTTCCTGACACTGTAGCTGTCGAACCTACTTTTGTTGCTTTCCTTTAGCACTTGCAGACATATGTCCATGACCTCTCCTGCCATTCTTTCAAATTTCTTTGAAAAACAGTGCACTCAAAACCACCCACAATACCTTTTGGGGCTGTTGTGTGCACTTTATCCGACAACCTTTCTCGAAATAGCTGTATAGGCTATATACATACCTGCCAACCCCCGGAGTACAAAATCTGGAGATGTCTAGAAATCTTCAACACTGTCTGAATACTCTCCGAAAATCACCCGAAGGCCTTTCTTATGTTCCCAACATCAATAACAGCGAGTGAAAACCACGCCAACTTTCTACCAAGTATTGTGCAATTTGATTGGTTGATTTCTGACCAATTACAATACTCGTTAAATATACATCAATTTGATTGCTCTGTTTTACATTTTCTAATCAAGAACAGCTCAAATAAGAGAACTAAATTCACTTCTTGTTTCATTTTCCTTTTTGACATCTCAAAAATAACAAAATTAATGAAAAAATTCTGAAAAAGGTCACGGTAGGTATTTCCCCGGGAGATTTGGTGCTCTAACTGGGAGACCGGGAGATCTGATGAAAAACTTGGAGACTCCTTGGAAAACCGGGAGAGTTGGCAGGTGTGTATATAGGTATATGCTGCTGTAAAGGGTGTGGTTTAGATTTAGGTTTACTTGCAACTCATTAAGCTTTTGTTTTGGCTAGACTGTGATGCTGACCTCAGTACTTTTTGAAAAATAGCAACTCTAGGATAGGCCATAGGAAGGTATTTTGGGAGTTTAGTCTAGTAAAGGGCAGCAAAGTTCAGGTGGGCTAGGTTGGGTGTAGGCCAGGGGTTCAACGGTCCCAGCAGCTCATCCCTATCCAAGAATTCTTAAGGCACCTCTGGCAGGGACATTTTACATTAGTGACATGATTCTTGAGTGCTCATTAATCAGGGACTATGGTCTGTGAGAGCATTGACAAAGGTTTCAAATTATGGCATAATGATGACACAATGTGTTTTTTCTGTTACTCGCACACATTTTCCAAGAAATTTCACCAGAAATGGACATATAGACAACAATTTCCATTGTCTAGACTCCCAATGGCAATAGAAATGTGTTGTTTCAGTAAATATCCATACTGCTTACACAGTGGTTTTTTTTATCCTGCAGCCTCTTTGAAATTCCAGTTTAGCTTCATACTTTCCATTAAAAAGTTTGGTCCTTAAGACCCCATGTTTGTCTTAAGCACTTATAGGCACTGAGATGTTTTATGCACAAAGGGAAACAGTGTAAGAGAACTTGTCATACAGTCGACTCCCGGTAACTCGAACCCTCCACAACTCGAACCTCCCGTTAACTCGAAGTAATTTTCATTTCCCTTCAGATCATTTTCCATATAATTTTACCCTCAATAACTCGAACTCCCGATAACTCGAACTTTTTTCTATTTCCCTTGAAAGTTCGAATTATCGGGAGTCGACTGTATTTCCTTAAGCCTTTCCATCAACAACAAGAAGTGACAATAACAAAATATTAATTTCCCGTCATCATATTGTAGTCTCATGCTTAATGAGTTAAGGCTTTGAGTCTTGATTATTTTTTGCTTGCTGTAAACAGACACAGCTGCTGTTTATCGGAATGAAGCAGATATTGGACGTGCACTAAAACAGCTTCTACCAAAGTATGGCCTTTCCAGACAAGATGTCTTCATAACAAGTAAACTGTGTAAGTCTTTGGAATTTCTCTAATGTGTTATTAATATGACAAGTTTAGGCCTGTATCTTAAGTTATTGCCTTTAACTAGCCAAACAAAATGGCTTTTTAAAGTCAAACGTTTTGTTATTTTGCACTGACATGTCTCTATTATAGACAGTTTTGTTGGTCCCAACGCTCCTAGAGGTCATGCATACATGTACCTCTATTATTTCACAGTCACCTTTTGACACTTTCTCTTCCAAAAGTGGCTAAAGTTAAAACTTGACAAAGTTTCCAGATTTCTTTTCAAAATGATTCCAAAAAATATTAATGTAATAAAAGAGAGGTGTCCTTTGAACGTCACACAATAGGATTTCATCCACAGACTCAAAAGTTAGAATGCAAACAATTGTTGATTATAAGTGACAAGAAGTGTTAGCACTGGTTTGGATTTTGTGATTTCAAGACTTACCATAAGTTATGACAACAGAGTAGATTATTTAATGACAAATAATACAACTTTATTGACTTTATCTTCAACATGTAAGATTTCAGTACCAAAACAATCAATATATTACTTACAAATGAAACAAAGTAAAATAAAAGTTAAGTAAGAAAGAAAGGAACAACAACTATCTATTGAATATTAACTTAAAAAGAAAAATTGCTTGGCTATGTATGGCTTCTATGCTAATAAACATGTGTAACTTTTAACCATAATGAATTTGTTTACATTTATTTGCATCTGTGGATATATTTTTTCTTATCTTTGTGTATAAGAAATACCCCGTGCACAGGTCAGGCCCTTTGCCAAGGCTTTTAGTTACTCAATATTATCAATGAAAGTCTTTTTTAATACCCACTTCAAATGACTTTCATTGAGTATCCCGACCTTGAGTACATTTAAGGACTTTAGCAATCCAATGACACAATGGCAACGAGAATGTCAAAAAAAATGATAGGCTTAATAAGCAAAACAGCAACTTTGCATATGCGTCACACTTTTTTTACATTTTTGTTTGCTGCTTTGTCACTACTGTGACATAAAAATTTCCAATTTTGCATTTTATTTTTATGGAGAACATAAACTACCAACAATGCAATTTTATTTCTCTTTCTGAACTTGGATGTGGTCCCTTGGAATTTGACTTCCTATAAGAGGGTTTGCCTATATATTTGACAAAGGAAGTGGTTAAGAATAATCAAAATAAAGAATGAAAGAATGAAAATTCACTTTTTAACCGATGTTCTCATTGCTATTGCGTCGTTGGATCTTTTAAAAAGTCTCCATTACCCTTGAATAAGTTCAGCATTGATCTGTGTCTAAACGCTTTAGAAGCAGGCTGTTATGACTTCATGGGCAGTCTTCAAATTATATTTGCTTGAACTCTTAAAACATTTCATGTATATTATGGTATTTTTTTGTTGTTCTTCTCCTCAGCCCCAAGAGACCATGGATTTGATAGTGCAGAGGCGGCTTGTATGAAGTCTCTAGAAGCTTTAGACTGTGAATATCTTGACTTATATCTCATTCACTGGCCTGGTGTACAAAAGCTGAAAAGGGAAGATCCAAAAAATTCTGAACTTAGAAAGGGAAGCTGGCTAGCACTAGAGAAGCTTTATAAAGCAGGTTATTTATTTTAATAGACCCTTCCACATTTTTTTTCAATTTTTGATCTGGACCAGTTAGCGAAAAATCCATCAAGACAGGTGAGAAGCTCACTTTAAAATTTGTAAAGATGCCAAGTTTGAACATGATATGTTGAAAATTAGTAACAAAGATATAGCTCCACAAAGTTGCCAAATTCTACAGACATTTGCCGATAGTTTGCCTATAAGTTAGTGTACCCTCTATACAAACTATTTTACATCATTCTGTACAATTTTCGCCACTTTGTGAATTAGCTATTCAACGTATCACACTTGAACTTGGTGAGTTACTCTTTCTGGCAGTGTCAACGGATATTTGCTAACTGGTCTTATTAAAAACTGAATCATTGTATAATGCAATTCTAGAGCTCTGATTGGCTTAGCCATCATGGTGTATGAGCCATTATACCATGATCTCTAAATATGGTAAGTGTACTCGTCTGCTCAAAATTTAAAATAAGCTGAAAATCGGTTGTTTTTCCAAATAAAGTCAGGACTAATTCTCAATATTTTGTGGGCATTATTCCACTCACACTTGTTGGATATGAGATGATTAATGGCTATCTACTATCTCATATCCAACGCACACTCGTGGTGGAAGGATCTGTTCTCAACTCAAAAAAAGCACATGGATTTCAGACCCCCTAAAAATAATCCCCCACCCCCCAGCCCCTGTAAAAAAAGGTGTATGCTCTATGTGATGAGCTCATTCTGCATGGGTTTCCTTCAGGTTTACTCAGAAGTATCGGTGTATCAAACTACACAGTTGCCCACTTGGAAGAGATGTTACAGTATGCTACTGTTGTTCCTGCCTTACTGCAGGTGACGTTAGTTATAATGTTTCTTCTCTTTTGTACAGAAGTGTTTGTTTGCTTCTTTGTATAATCTGGTGGTATAGGACTTCAGTAGCCTGAGAACAGCTTTTATTCAAAGAGCAACATTCATTCATGAAGGGGCAATTTCTTACATGTATTACAAAGTCACTGAAACTGAAACTATTAATGCATTACAAAATATAATTGTTGGCAACTTAAAAAATTTTAAAGAATTTTTATAGGCAACATTCAGAGAATCTCTGGGTATGTATCATGGTATGTGTACTTTCTTTACATGTTTGTGTTTTTTGTTTTAATTTCAGTTTATTAAAGAATTAAGCATGATATTGTCTGCATTAACTTAAAAGAAAAATGCAATGCCCAGTACACTTTTTCTCCTCATGTTCAAATTGATAGCTTGTTCTTTGTCTGCATTCAGTCACAGTTTATTGATTTGACTATCATAGATAACTTCTGTAGTGGTATCCATGTGCAGCCATTTATTATTTTCTATTTAACAACTCAAGTGTTTTAAACTGTAGGTAGAGTTTCACCCAAGACTTTTCCAGAAAGGGTTGCTTGAGTACTGCCAAAGGAAAGGAATTTGGCTACAAGCCTATACTTCATTAGGCCAAGGAAAGGTATGTTACAAACAAGATGAAGTCTTCGATTCAGTGGGTTTCTAGTGTGGGACCAATACATGTAGTTGAGAGATTCATTGCAATGAACTGAAATCATGATCTTATGGCTTTTGGAAGTGTATGGACACTCACCAAATGAGCTAGTGCAGGACTTAAAAAAATCTTAAATTTCAGCATGTTTATTGAACAAGCAGCTCTCAAATTTGCTTGCCCAGGACCATTGCATCCTTGTCTAAGTTTTTGATGTAGTTAGAAGATGACTTGACTAGACCTTTGCCCATCAGTCAAGTAAACATGAAAATTACTTACTTGGCTGAAAGGAAAATCTACTTGAGGTAGATTACCAGATGACACTGTTTTTAAGCACCTTTTTTCAGTAGACACTGAGCTACAATCCTTGTCAAAAATCTTGAAACACTTGTGTGCATTTCCCCTTCCCCGAAGTTGATTTGGGTATTACAGTCCTCTCAGTGCTCCAAAATACGCATGGCTCAACACTGGGGAAGAAGATGGGAGCATTTGAGTGAGAACAAAGGTGTGGAGAGTGAATGTAAGAAAGTTTCGAGAAAATTCAAGAGAAACGGTTCGTGTTTCAACGATTTGTGATGAGTATTGTAGGCCTTTACCAGGTTCATGTCACACACGTCCAATATAGTGCTAGGACCGGCGGTGTCTAGATGACTTGTATGAACAACAATCTCATCGTACGTACATGCGGTAACCTTTAATCTCTAGTGTAGAGTATGGTAAGACTAAGCCATCTTGCACCTCAGTAGTCACTATTAATTTACAGTGAAAACTCTATCATTATGGGTCCCTTGTTGGTGTCCACTTTATAGGAGGTGTCTGCAGACCTGAAGACCCATTTATTTTACAGAAAAAAATTATCTAGTTAGAAAAAAATTAACTAGTTAGAAAACAAAATTAACTGAGACAAAAAATTAACTACAACATATACACCCTGATTTTTAGACATGATTCGACGGTCATGATTCGACCGAGAGGTTACCAAGCAGTACAGTATTTTACCTTGAATATCCTACAGGAATCAAAGACATCAAAGCACACAATCTGAAAGTTACTTTAATGATAACTTGAATGTTTCTCTTGTAATTCAGAAAAAGAGGAGCGTGATCCATAATTTGTTCTCCTTTTCAGACAACAGCCTCTCATACAAGTCACGCAATCTAATCGCAATACATGTCACCGGGCGTGTGGACTTCTCGATCAATAAGTTTTTCGGCTCTTTTCTCAACTTTTTTTAAGCTTTCACCTTGATCTTTAGAGAAATATCATATTTTACCCTTTTTCATTAAAAACAAATGTTGCTTTCTTTTATGTATGGTTTTCTCTATTTGTACTCACTAGGGTCATAGGTCGACGACCGAACATTGTGATATTTTTCAATGGTCGACAAAACAAAACTTTCAAACTCTCCAGCAAATTCTTTCACAACGGCAGACTGATCAATTTATCTGTTGATTTCTTCTGCAAAACGTCAAGTTTTCCTGTTATTTTTTAACCATGCAGAAGCCAAGTAAGGACGAAACAGTGCCAACTTGAAGAAACACAAATTTGCCTCCCTGTTAACTAAATTTGCATCACTGTTACATGTAAATTGCGGGTGGTATTCACCAACGGCAAAATACCGAAACCTTGTCATACGGAAGAAGACTAAACGATAAACCATCGGACTACTTCGCTTTTGCCGTACTGATAATATTTTGTCCACTATGAAATCGTCTACAGAAATTACATTCAAACTCGGCAATCGAACTCAAGGTATCATTTCTGTATCATGTCGCCGCTTTCCCGGCAACAAAGCTTTCCTCTTCAAGTAAAACGCATTTGTCGGGATT